>MJUU01056765.1:2793-31469 GCA_002080025.1 Modiolus philippinarum | reverse complement strand
TTTTTTTTAAATCGGTCACCAAATCTTATTATTTTTTATTACAATCAATTGACTAGCTTTTTATCAATTAATAAACATTTGAAAATACATTAAGAGTGCCTTATAATTTAATTCAATTTTACAGTATTATTGAGGTGTCCCAAATGTATATAAAACAGAATACCTTTTCTTCATTACATTAATTCCTTTTAATTTATTAAATGAATTAAAATAATAATAACTTACTGCCTTTTGCTATCAAAAGTATCAATATTTGAAAAGGGTTAATTAAATGAAAATATGTACATAGTAATCAAATAGAGGTAATTTAACAGTTTATTTATTAGATTGATTATCATACAAGTATCCAGCTGTTTGAGTTTCTTTCACGACTGTAATGGCGGATCTACAATTACCCCATCTGGTGATAATTCTCTTATCTAAGACAGACAATTTGAAAAACCTGTCTATAATGGTGAGGAACTATTTGAAGGCTTCTGGATGCAGTTTTGTGTTTTTACAAATCGTTTTTCTTGGTCGCCAAATGATATGATTTTTCACCTTATAACATCACTTAGAGGAAAAGATTTGCAGTATGTTTCAAATTTACCCGTGGAAACTAGACAAAATATTACTTCACTAAGTGCAGCACTAAAGCGGAGATTCGGTGACATTGAAAGTTCTGATATTTGTAGATTGAAACTTAGAGACATTACAAAATTCAACAATGAATCTATTCAAGCTTATGTTTGTCGTGTTGAAGCTTGTGTTAGGAAGTCATATCTTGGACTGTCTAATGATTTATTGCTAAAGCCTACAACTGAATATTCTCTTTATGGATATACTGACTCGGAAATAAGTTACAGAGTATTTACATCTCATCCATCCTCCATTGACAAATTAATAAATGAAATTGTATGGCAAGAACACTGTAAACAAACTTTCAACAAACAAACTAATAACATACCAGCAGCAGAAGATAAAGACTTTACTAATATTTGTTCCGACAAAAAACCTATGATGATAAACAAAAATAGTGTGGCCCGGAAGCAGAAACAGATATACATTAAGTGTTCTTTTTGTAAAATCAAAGGTCATATTCGCAGGAAATGTCCGAAAAGACAATTTACCAATGAGAAGAACAAAACTGACATTCAAGCTAGTGAAACTAAACCTAGTGAAAATCGTGTTAATAAATATGACACTAATATAAGGACTGTAAAACATGAAGTAAAAAGTGGTTGTTTGCGTAACAAATTGTTTCCAGTTTGTCAAACTTGTGATTCTGATGCAGAGCACAAGATGACAGCAACACATGATCCATTTGTCAATAGGATTCAAGGAAGAGATTTGTTAAGAAAGTACGATGAAAACTGTTTACCTTGTGCCTTGAGTGATTCTAAACTGGATTGTACTGTGTGTTCATCAAATAATACTAAACACATGCTCGATCAATTGGGACAAGAATCAGAATTACAAGACCAGAATAGTAAACGGACTTCCATATATGAATTAAGATGTAGTGTCTGACTTCATATTTCGGGACGAAATATTTTAAAAGAGGGAGCAGTGTTGTGAACTTGCTTTGACTGTTTTACTTGTGAATTTTGCCTCTGTTTTATGTGACATTATTTTCCCGTATTTTGCCTGTTGTTTGTGACGTCATGATGTTGTTGTTGTTGTTGATAATGTCTTTGTGCTTGAGGATGCTGTATGTTTGTATGTTATGCATGTGAAGATTATTGTGTAATACATTCATGTTGTGTCTACTGGAATAAATGTGACTTTTGTATACTGGACTTAAATAATTGACCGCTCGGATAGTTGATAGAACCTGGATTTACTTCATCTGGCGAGTGGGATGACATTTTACAATACAACAGCTGTCAAAAGCTGGATAACTTGTTTATCATCCTTTATTTGTATTTTAGATTTACATTTATTCAATTGAGGTTTCAGATTCTCACAAAGTTACGAGTGAAATTCGATATACATGTCATTGTCGTCTTTTCAACAATTTTCAGCCTAAAAACATGTTTTGTAGTATTTTTAACATGTTATCGTCAAAAGTTTTGTAACTGGATGAATATTTTCAAGTCTTCACGGATTTGATATATCCAGGGTTTTGCCTCAACCCTGGATTGACTCACTGATAGTGTGACCGGTGCCACTACTGGAGCAGGACATGCTTACCCTTCCGGAGTACCTAATGTCACTCCTTTTTTTTCGTGGGGGTTCACGCCTTAGTTATTAAAGTCGTCTTTTTATTTCCGTGAATTGTGGCTGTCTCAAGTCCATGTTTTGTCTTTGTTTCTCTCTGTTGCCGTTTTTGCCATGTCTTTGGACTTCGATTTTTTGTAATCATCACTTCCTTTGTTCCTTCGGTATTCTATTGCTCTTTTTTTTTTACCGAAATACTCGAAATAATGTCGATTTTGAATGTTGCAGCAAGCTGTGGTTGTTACGATATCCTATCGTTCCTTGGAGCTTTTATGACGTCATAATGTGAAAGCGTAAAAGCTCTGAAGGATATATCAACGACCCAGTTTCTACAATTTTTCTGACGTCTAGTCTATCAATTTGTGTAATCATGATTCTGTTTTAAATACCTAATCGGAATGAGCAAATGCAATAGATGTTTATTTTCATCCGTTTGATTTCGTTAGAAAACTTAAATAAAAGTTATTTGTCTTTGAAACTTTGGGAAAATTGTTTGATGTATCCAGGTCAACCTCTAATATATCCGGGTCAACCGGATATGGCTTTTGCGGAAAAGGCTCTGCAGGCTGATGTAACCATGGGGAAGAACGATAAAATTTGATATCAGTCGATCAGACAGCTAGATTGGTCTTATCGTAAAGACAAAGGGAGAAATCCAACAGCACCTACCAGTGATATATCATCAACGAGAGAACTTGGTCTGTTGTTAAATATATGTTATACCGTTGGGAGAAAACAGTCAAATAAAAGGGATCACTTATGGTAAAATTGTCGATGAATATCAGTAAAGAAGACAATTCTGTTATTTGGTTATATTGCAACCATACAAATTGTTAGTGATATTAGTTCATCTGCCACTTATTGAAGTTCTAATTAAAAATGCAATATTTATGATACGGCAGGCGTAGTCGGGATGACACATGGTTATTCTACGTTTCTTCTGGGCATTCTGTTCTTCTTCCAGTGATTTTTTCCCGAGCGATTACTTTGAAATGGATATATGAAATGATTTGAAACTTTGCATATCGTTATACCATCATCAAAAGTTATATGTTCGGCATTTGAAATTTTCAAAATGGCCGCCATTTAAGAGATGCCTCCAAAATAAGCCAATTTCAACCGAAAAGTTTGTGTAAGAATTCAACGGAATTGATTTCTAGGTAGATTTTGAGCATGCGAACAAGACGGAACGATCGAATTGGTTGTCTTCTGGGGAGACATCGGCTATTTCTTGCAATTACAAATCTAGTTGGGGATGCTTTTTTTTATTATAAAGTTACACATCTTTGGGAATTTGCTAAATTCAATCTGTAAATTGGAGAATCAGCAAATGGTCTTTTCTCTGAGATCCCAAGCAATACGGTAGCATTTCCTATAGTAGCAATATTCACAACACAGTTATAACCAACTAGTAATACAATGGCGGATCCAAACGGGGGATCGGGGGTTGGAACTCTCCCGTTTTATTGGAAAAAGTTAAATTTCTTGTACAATTTCGGCACACCTAACAAAAAATTAACAAAAAAATTTGTACAAAATAGCCCAGAACCCCTCATTTTCTGGAACCTCACTGGAATCCCCTTTTCCGGAGGTTTGATCAGCCGGCGTTATATATAAAATACAATTATATGGAAATAATAGCTATTGAAAAAACATTATTTCCTATACCAAGTTAGTTTTATATGACTGAAGAGAAGATAACTTCAATTTGCAAATCATAATGAGTTCTTAAATATCCTAGTTAAATCATCTTCCTTTTACCATATATATAATAGTACAGTGCAAGTTGGTACAGGATATAATCCACATATCCATATCCACAGATGTTATGCTTGTTGCGACCCCGCTTCCATGACAAAAGGGACATATGGATGTAGCATTGTTTAACATTTATCAGGTGCTAGGGGCCGTCTTGAACTTGCAATGAGTTAGGAGTGTTTTCTCTTTGTTGAAGACCTCATGGTGACTTCTAGATGAAGAACAACAATTAAAGCGTTGTCCCATTCGCTTAATCTAATTATGTATTTTTATGGATTTTGTCCCATGTATATTACTCCATATCCCCTTTTTTTGTTAACATAATATGTTTCTCATTAGAATAGCCCAAAGGAAAAAATAATATTACATATCTTTTTACATAAAGATACAAAATATTGGTAAGTGAAATCAATATCATCCCTTTTATCATTTTTAGTTTTTTATTTTACCAGAGTCAATGATGAAAGTCAGACCCAGAAAAGGACAGTATTAAAAATCATTTAAGCTTTATTTAGTTTCAGTTTTTCTTGTGGCTAAATGATGTCTACATAATCTAAATGCTAGGGTTTGGGATTGTCAATAGTAAGGATACCGTCAAGATACAAGTTGATATCATTGAAAAGAAAAACAAGTTTATTACTTTCCATTTTTAAATTGTTTTATGAAGGCATGAGTTAGGACCATTGAGGATGACAATGTTTGTGATGGCTTAGCACCTGTTTTGTCCTTTTGTCCAGAATGGGTCTCGATGGGGTTTAAGCGGGAAGCGGGATTGGCCTTTTAATGTCGAACGGGAAACGGGATCGTCACAAAAAAAATGCCCATGAAAACGGGAAAGGGTGTTGGGCGTGACGCGGGAAACGCTGAAAAAAATCCCCGTGAACCGGGAAAAGGGAGATTGTTAAAGAGTCTTTGTAAAATATTTTCCCGCTCGTGAAACGGGAAAGTTAAAAAATATTGCCGGGATTTCGGGAAAGGGAACCCCCCCCTCCAGAGTTTATTACCGAACTGACAAACATCGACTGTGACAAAACCGGACTTTTCGCTGGCAGTGTGACGGTCGACAAGCATGGAGCAGATCATTCTCTACCAATGGAACACCTAATGATACCTCAGTTTTTGTAGGGGTTCACACTGCTAGTGCTGTATTTTTGTTTCGTCCTTGTTAATTTGTTCTGTAATTGTCATTCTTTGTCAATTGTGTTTGATATGAGTTGCTGTGATTTCGGATTTTTTAATCCCCCTTTCATTATTTTGCTTCGGTATTCGTTTCCTGATATATTTGTACTTTGGATTTCGGCTCTTGACAGATCTACTCGGTATTTTGTTTTTATCCTCATATAATCTCGGCAAATACAGAACGTTTTTGTCGTATAAATACATGTTATATGTGTTGTTTTTTGTATGATGTATTGTAACGTAACCTTCCTTAATACTGTCACGCTGTTTCAACGCCAAAAAGTCGAGGTTCAGTTTTATTAAAAATAATTGATGAAAAGGGTAATTTTTACTGTTTGTTTTGCAGAAAGTATAGGTATTTAACAGTGTCAAAAAAAAAATATCGCCAGCCCTAAATAAAAGACAAAGGTCGGATACAAAATGTTACCATTATGTTTCCGGCTGGACTTTTAGTGGATCCAGATCCAAAATTATGCAACGTCGACAACATTTTATTAGCTTGTTATCAGGTTTTGTCAATTGTGATCTGTGCAGCCACAGAATAGGCAGCAGGGTTGATTCGAACTATAAAACTATTATTTTTCCATATTCGAAGTTTCCTTATAATTGCAATATGTGGAAAAGTCTGACAACGGAATTCACTCGAAAAAATAATCTGTGTAAAACCTCAGAATCAGAATCAGAATCAGAATATTTTATTGATATAAAATCCAAACTATAGGATTGTTATCAACACATACACAATACAAAATAATAAACAGCAATAATTAATTAACTACAACACATTTTACACATATTCAATTTAAGACACATGCCTGATCCATTTAGTAAATTCATTATTTTCTTTCATATTTGAGGTGACGCTGCTTCGATTTAGTATACAGGATAAAAGTATTATGACCTTTTATAAATATATGATAATAATAAAAATAATATATATATGTCAGTATCATTTTAGTTACCAATAATTAGAAATGTACATTTCACTGATTTTAGTAACAATAATTTTAACAACATCATATTCTTGACAAGTAAATAAAAAATTAAATTGAGATCTGGTATTTATACCTCCAAAAGATGGAATTATATTAATAATATCTGAAAAAAGTTTTTCTCTTATATCAATTAGTTTAATGCATTCAATAAGAAAATGATATTCGTCTTCTACCTGTAATTTACACAGTGGGCACATTCTATTTTCAACAGATGTACCAGTATGTCTGCCTTGTTCAATTGCAAGTTTGCTATTACTTATTTTTATTTTGGTAAAATTTTTTACTGTATACTTATCAATATCTAAAGTTAAATATCTGTCCATTTTGTAGTCATTTTTTATCTTCCTGTATGTCCTCAATTTATTACCGTGAACAGATTTACTATCATCAAAAATGCTGCTCTTCCAATAAATTTTATAATTATCAATTAACTTATCAAAAATTGAATGTAATAGTTTGCGTTTTGAAAATGTACTATGGTTCACCCAAACATGTGAAAAATTTAATTTATTTAACTCTTTAATTTTGCATGCAAATCCATCAGAAATTTTGATGTTTGCTTTATATGTTTCTTTGAGAAGACTCTGGTTTGACTCAATCACATGAAGCCAGTATCCAACTGATAATTTTAAAGCATTTATAATAACTGGATATATTCCCAATTCTGACAAAACTGCCAAATTAACAGCTGACCTGTTTACCCCAATAAGAAATTTAGCAAATTTTATCTGAACCTTTACAATTTGTGATGTCATATATCTAGGTTCAAGATTATCTACATTTTTTATAATATTTACTGCCCAAATTTCACTACAGTAAAGTAGGATTGGTTGAATACAAGACTCAAAAAGTTTTACATGAGATGATATATTAAGAAAATCTGATGACATGAGTTTCCGTATGCAAAACACTGCCTTCATGGCTTTTTTACATAATAAATCAATAGCATTAGTGAATGTCCCAGATGGCTTAAAAATAATACCCAAATATTTGTATTCCATACTGTGACCAATAATTTCATTTTTATAAGTAAATATATCTTTTGTCATCTTTCTGCCTGATTTGTTAAAAACCATAACTTTACTTTTATCTAAATTAATTGTTAGATTCCATTTATCACAATATATATCTAAGATAATTAAGCATTTTTGGAGACCAGCAGCAGATTCAGAAATAAGAACTAAGTCATCAGCGTATAGGAGGCATGATAAATCAATGTCATTTAACTTCACGGGGTCACATTCATTATTAAATAGGCTTGGAATATCATTGATATAAAGTGAAAATAAAGTAGGACTTAAAATACATCCTTGCTTTACACCAATTTTAGAATTAAAAAAATCTGTCACGCCATCATAACACTTAACAGCATATAATATAACCTCATGATCATAATAATTCATGAATTTTCATAATATGTTCATCAAATTTCATTAATCATGTTCTAACATTTTACACATTTCTTTTACTTGTATAAAGCTATATGGTTTTATATATATAGATATTTTATATACTTATTCTAATTAGTTAATATACTTAACAGTTCTCGCCACGATATAGCTGAAATATTGCTGAAGTTTGCGTAAAGCATCAATCAATCAATAAATAAATCAATCATAATATGTTCCGACAATTTTCACTGTTCGAACGTCAAAATAAGGAATATTGACGCCCTTTCACATGAAACAAATATCTCATAATCACAATCATCAAGTCAATTAACAGTAATCTCAAACATAGTGAAACTGTTTACTTTCTAAATTTAAATGAATCAACAAAATAATTTTTACAATATTGAATAAATTGCTGCGCCAAGAGCGCATGATACGCCCGTCCACTGTCAACTCGAACTTTATGGCATTGTTGGACCACAACAAAATTTTGATTGAAAAAAAATCAAACAGAATATGTGCCTTACCAAGATGTAACCATTCAACAAATATCAAATTAATATGTAAAAAAAGAATTTTCCAAAAAATAGTAAGTCCAAGGGCCATAGCTGTCAACAAAAATCATTAAACAGGATCCAAATTTAATAATATAAACTTAATCCATAATTCTGTGCTTTGTGTCTATCTGGCGTCATTGTTTTTTGTGTCTAACGTCATTGTTTTCTGTGTTCTCGTTTTTGCCCTGTCTTTGAACTTCGATTTTTGTGAATTTCACCCATTTGTTCCTTCGGTATTCTACTGCCGTTGTTTTATAAACATACAATCATAAACTTGATATATCAAATCAACATATTCACATATTGTAAAGAAAAGGTGGAGAAATTGATGTTTTTCAAAAATTTACAAAGTTCAAGGGTCATAACTCTGTACAAAATCAATCAACAAGAACCAAATTCGAACTTGATCTGTATCTCACCTAGATATACTCATATACCAAATACCAAATCAATATGTCAAGCTGTTACAGAAACAACTCCAGAAACCTATATTTTTCAAAATTTCACTAAGTCTAAGCGCCATAACTCTGTACAAAATCAACCGACTGGAACCAAATTCGAACTTAACCCGTATCTCACCTAGATATAGCCATATACCAAATACCAAATCAATATGTCAAGCAGTTACAGAAAAAAACTCCGGAAACCTATATTTTTCAAAATTTCACTAAGTCCAAGGGCCATAACTCTGTACAAAATCAACCGACCGGAACCAAATTCAAACTTGATCTGTATCTCACCTAGATATACTCATATACCAAATATCAAATTAATATTGCAAGCGGTTGCAGTGAAAAAATCCGGAAACCTATATTTTTCAAAATTTCACTAAGTCAAAGGGTCATAACTCTGTACAAATTAGACCGACCGTAACCAAATTCAGGCTTGATCTGAATCTCACCTAGATATATTTATATACCAAATATGAAATCAATATGTCAAGCGAATACAGAAAAAAACTCCAAAAACCAAAAAGTTAACGGACGGACGGACGTATACCTTTCGACGGGCGTGTAAAAATTAGTTATTTCGAAAATAAAATCGCTGTCATCTGCGATTTTGTTTCGTCGCATTGAACATACATATGTACGATCTTGCTTCGGTAGTTAATTTCATATACTTTTTGATATTATTTATTTAAGGTAAAATATAGTATAATATTGAAAAATACAAATATAAATTTGTACTACTTTATATAGGTTAATGATGAAAAAATATATGTGTATATTTCCCTTGAAAGAAAAGTTCTCTGTGGTCATTCCCCATGCAAAATTCAGCATATATATTTCGTTTTCACGCTCTCTTCTTGTAGCAGAACTGACCATATTTTCAACCAATATTTCTTTCTTAACATGTTCTTTGATCTTTACTTAATTAAACCTTTCGGTTTCCTTATACCTTATATTTAACAATTTACAGGATATTGTCAATACATCGTAAACAAATGTCCAATTAAATCAAAGTACTAAGGTACTGTTTAGTCGGATTTACGCTTCAATTTCGTAAAAGATAATCATAAAATTGTTTTCATGGCAACAAAAGACAATGTTAAAGGTATAGAGGATGAAGAACAATAAAAGCGTTGTTCCATTTGGTTAATTTTACCATGTACCTGTAGGAAATTTGTCTCCTGTACATTTACCCGTTGACAATATCCCTTAATTTTGCATTTATGACAGAGTTTGTCTCTCCTGAAGTGTGGAGTTTTTATAAAGATTCCTGTCCATTGAAGTGTATGCTCTCTATTTTTCTTCGGTTAAAATTTTCAAAAATTTTCTATTTTGGTTTTCATATTATTTTTCTTAAAAAATCAACTATTTTTCACCATCTATAGTTATAATGCCCACTTCTTCCCATTTCATTTGCCAAATTATCTTACAACCAACCCGATGACTATCCTGTGGTCGTTTGTAATTCGAATTGTCTTTTCGCACCTCTGTCAGGCAATGGATGACAGTGTTTATAAGATTACTTTGTCCGATATTTTTATTTATCGGTAATTTGTATGAATTTCCTTTGACCTCTTGATTCAAACATTTTCGATATTTGCTACTATCCGAATACGAAAAAAATATTGGCAAAAAAAAATTAACATACCTTGTCAATCAGGAGTCTAGGATGATGTTTATTTCGCTGAACTTGATTTCTCTTTATTCAGGGGCCGACTCCGACCTGCCGTTGGGTGTGGGGTTTTCTCATCGATCATTGAAGATCTTATGGTGGCTTTGAGTTGTTATTACTCCCCTTTGGGTCGTTGTCTCTTAGACACATTCCGGTTTCCCTTCTTTTTTTTATCTACAAACCCCGTAAAAGATCGCAGAAATTCCTTTACTAATCATGTAAATTTCATGATTTCTTCATAATTGAATTTCGATTTTAAAAATTGGTTGTTTCAAATGATTTCGTTAATTCCCGATTAAAAGAAAAATAGACGTTTCGTTTCGGATACTTCACATATTGTCTCCAATAATAGACTCGCCTAGAAAGTGGGCTAGTCCATTATGTCGACAATATATTTTGTATCCGAAACAAAACTTCCATTATTCTATATATCCGTTGACCATCCCACATCCATTTAATATGTAGACAAACATGGATGTAGCGCTGTTCGACATCTAGCAGTTGAATTCTGCTCAAGCCGATGCAAATAGGTGCTAGGGTCCGTCCTCAATGAACAATTAGGCATGAATATTTGCTCATTGTTGAGAGCCTCATATATTTTTGAGTGTAGCAAATGGGTATGGCAAACGCGTATCTCTTGGTAGTGGTTAAGTTAGTGCCTTAGTTTATGGCAAGGCTATATTTAACCTTTGAAAACTGTAAAGTGTGGGTCCAGCTAGTTGATTTCAGCACATAGACAAATATCATTAATAACACGGGAAATATAAAAGGTTGCAAAAAAAAAGTGTGGATCGTATTGCATGGCAATACAAAAGTCCCCTACCGGTGGAATAGCTTGTTATACCAGAAAAAATAGTTAATGATCTGTAACTCATAGTGGTAGACTAACATAGTAAATATTACTTTAATATCAGGAACGGTTTAGAAAAAAGTCCGGAAAACCTATATTTCACCAAAATTGTCTAAGTCAAAGGCCCATAATTCCGTCCAAAATCAATGGACCGGGACCAAACTCCATCTTGATCTGTAACTCAAGGTGGTAGACTCACATAGCAAATATTACCTTAATATCTGGAACGGTTTAGAAAATCAAAGTACTGAAGTACTGTTTAGTCGCAGAAAATGTTAGCATGGTTTAGCATAACTTCTAAATGAATAATGTTCATGTACTGTTTTTGGTGACTTCGAAATAACAAGATAAATGTGAATATTGTTTTTGATCAAACATATTTGTAATTTTGATTTCAGTTAGTCTTATATGTCAGCATTGATCTGACCCATTTTGGAGATTTAATTAAATAGCTGTTTGCATTCAAGGAAGTATTACCAGAACTATTATGAAGCGAGTTTATTTTATTTGGTTTAAGCTTCCTCTAATGGCTTTTTATTTATACAACCTTTTTGATGTGTGCATTTTCTACGGACAAGAATATTATAATTGACAGTTGCTAGTCTTTAACACAACAAACTTAGTTTTATAGACATAGGTATGCCAGATATCTATGGAAAACTCTGTAGCAGAGCTCTAATTCATTCAGTTCTCCAAATTTTTGTAGACGAATTAACACATCTGATCTCAGATCTTTACATAAGTCTCTAAACCCAAATTAGAAGTAATCTTCAGCTGAAGCTGTATAAATCAGCTTAATACATGGGTAATCCAAAATTGGGTCTTCTTATCTGGTATCTGGAAAATGCAAGTCAAACTGACTAAATTCTCAGCTGTAGATGTTTTAATATCGAAAACAATCCAAAAGTAATTTATGTGTAAATGCATATTGCTCGTTATTGAAATGCCTTGTCAATGGCAATTAACAACAAAATACCGAAGTTAAAGGTAAGCACCGATCGGAAGTACTGATTTATATATATATATTCAAATTTTGAAAAACAGTATAATTGATCATATATTTTATAAATTGAATTTTAGATACAATAAACAAAAAACAGCACTTTTGTAAACAATGTCACCAAAATATTATTAAAGAAGAGGAACATGTTTGCTTTTCACTGTAGAAATAAAGAAAGGATTTTTTTACCTGAATTAGAAATTTAGATCCGAAATCCATGGAAAACAAGACCACCGAATTTCTAAAAAAAAAAATATTTTTTTATCATCTTCCTGTATTATGCACTTTGCTGTCCATTCTAAAAGTCACTATAAATCACCGAGGAGAGTGAAGTAAACATATTTACATAATGTGGTTTTGTTTACATGCATATATGCTAGTTGTGCAGTAAACCTATGACGACGTAATTTTGAAGTTGAATATCTTGCTAAAGATTTTATGTCATGTACACATACATGTACATATATCATGCCGTGACACGCATTCCCGTGCAAAAAGGTTCACTAACATTGCATTATATAATATATAGATTACTTTTCCTTCCAACTGCTAATTTGGACTCATCACCAAGATGGTTCACTTGTAGTAAAATCAAATATTGTTTAAATGGCATTTTGCTTTACGCCAATTTGCTATTTTACATAACTGTTCAATTTTATTTGATAAAAGATCAAAATAAAGAAAAACGTTCTATAATTTTCCCAGAAAAATACAAAGAAACTATAATATAATCATATGCAAAATCTAAATTCACTGTAATTTCGGTAATTAGTTATTCAACCTTTTTAAAAGTAATTACAAGGGTCCTAAGATAATATTCACTGTCTTGTGTATCAACGGCAATACAATTTCAATGTACTGCATGCTAGCCCAGCTAATTCTATTTACTGCGTCCGAATCCAATCATCCGCAGCTGATCTAATCATGCAAGAAAGTATATCGATAATATGTTCCGGGCATGATGCTGAAATTTGATCCGGTACACACGACCGATTAACTCTGAAGTGATCTGTACACAACAATTGGCTGACCCATGCTTTCTACACGTGATATAGGCAGAACTATTTTATTATTTATCAGTTTGTGCCTCCGCGGCTCAATAGCATTATCATCCAATATAATCCCAAATGGTGGAGTAAAATATACCATAATATACCATTTTAATTGCAGTAATTTTTATTCATTATCAAAAAATATGAATGGAGTGTTTTAATTTTTTGCATTCAAGAGCGCGATTGCAGGAAATCAATAAAACTTTTGAGTGAAATAAATGGGATGTTATTTATTTAACCCGGTGAAAATCACAAACTTTAAAGGGGACCATCCAAGGACTATTGTGACCAAGTTTGGTTCAGTTTGACTCGGTAGTTTCAGAGAAGAAGATCTTTGAATACATTTCCCATAGGGTCCTATGTTAAACTATGTCCCGTGCTGGCGACCATCTTGGATGAAGTACGAACATAAAAATCACAAACTTTAAAGGGGACCATCCAAAGACTACTGTGACAAAATTTGGTCCCCATTGGCTCAGGGGTTTCAGAGGAGAAGATCTTTGAATGCATTTCCCATAGGGTCCTATGTTATACTATCTTCCCCGCAGGCGGCCATCTTGGATGATATGCGAACCTGCTGGACATATGTAGAAATTGTAGTTCTGGAAAACCTCAACACTTTTGCAATTCATTTATCTTTATCTCAAACAGTTTTTTGAAATGAAAGTAAAAACATTAAAAAATTGTGAAAATTCAAAGAAAAGGCGGCAGTAACTCCTATGTGGGTTGTCAGATTTTCTTCAAAATTGCAGGACATGTAGATCTTACTATGCTGACCATTTTTGTTATATAAACTTCACTTCTATCTTCTACCATTTTGAATACATAAGACTAAAAGTAACGAAAAACTGAAATTTTTAAGGAAAAGGGGCAACAACTCCAAGACGGGTATACGGATATTCTTCAAAATTGCAGGGCAGGTAGATCTCATCATGCTGATCATTTTTACCCCGTCAGAATTTTGATATCTGTAATGCTTTTTGAGTAATTTGTCAAAAACAGCAATTTACCCCTATGTTCTATTTTAGGTAACAGCAGCCATGTTGTTTGGTCACGGTCTTAAAAACCATAAACTTGAAAGAGCATACCCTGTTGATGATTCAGGACAAGTTTGATTAGTATTGGCCCAGTAGTTTCAGAGGAGAAGATCTTTGAATAAAGTTAACGGACGGACGGACGGACGAACGGACGACGGACGCCGAGTGATGGCAAAAGCTCACATGGCCTCTGGCCAGGTCAGCTAAAAAGTCCGGAAAACCTATATTTTACCAAAATTTTCTAAGTCAAAGGCCTATAACTCCGTCCAAAATCAATGGACCGGAACCAAACTCAAACTTGATCTGTAACTCTAAGTAGTACACTGACATAGCAAATATTAGCTTAATATCTGGAACGGTTTAGAAAAAAAACTTCGGAAAACCTATATTTTACCAAAATTTTCAAAGTCAAATGGTGAATAAAAGGATAATTCAAAGGCCCACAACTCCGTCCAAAATCAATAAACCGGAACCAAACTCGAACTTGATCTGTAACTCATGGTTGTAGACTAACATACCAAATATTAGATAAATATCTTTTATAGTATGGGGAAAAAGTCCGGAAAACTGAGTGTGACGGACTGACAGAGTGACGGATGGACTGACGGACGGACTGACGGAGTGCAAACCTAAAGTCCCCTTCGGCGAAGCCGGTAAGGGTCTAAAACAAAACAAGAAATAGATGTTTATACGACATTAAACCGGGTTTTCCTTCACTATTTGAATGCAGAAATAGGTTCTTGTCTGGAAAG
Source organism: Modiolus philippinarum (assembly GCA_002080025.1). NCBI lineage: Eukaryota > Metazoa > Mollusca > Bivalvia > Mytilida > Modiolidae > Modiolus > Modiolus philippinarum. The sequence continues at coordinate 16,578 of MJUU01056765.1, read as the reverse complement.
CTGTTTATCTACTACCTCCTCTCATTATTTGCAGTGTTTGCCATCACTCTTAAAAATCACTGAAAAGTTACTTTACTTACAAGTCAAACAAATACTTTGCTTACAAGTCAAACAAAAAGAATATGGTCAAAACACCGATAGATTTCTAAGTTCAAAGGGGCATAACTCCTGGAAAAATTGTACGATGAAAAATCCCCAACAATATGCACATCTACATATGATGTCTTGCTACATACAAAGATTCATGAAATTCTGTTGAACGGTTACAGAGGAGTTGCGCTTACAGGCATATGGTCAAAACACCTATAAATTTCTTAGTTCAAAGGGGCATAACTCCTGGAAAAATTGTATGATGAAAAATCCCCGACAATATGCACATCTACGTATGATGTCCTTGCTACAAACAAAGTTTCATGAAATTCTGTTGAGCGGTTCAAGAGGACTTGCGCTTACAAGCATATGGTCAAAACACCTATAAATTTCCACGTTCAAAGGGGCATAACTCCTGGAAAAAATGTACGATGAAAAATCTCCGACAATATTCACATCTACATCATATGATGTCCTTGCTACATACAAAGTTTCATGAAATTCTGTTGAACAGTTAAAGAGGACTTGGGCTTACAAGCATATGGTCAAAACACCTATAGATTTCTAAGTTCAAAGGGGTATAACTCCTGGAAAAATTGTACGATAAAAAATCCCTGACAATATGCACATCTACATATGATGTCCTTGCTACATACAAAGTTTCATGAAATTCTGTTGAACAGTTAAAGAGGACTTGCGCTTACAAGCATATGGTCAAAACACCTTTAATTTCTAAGTTCAAAGGGGCATAACTCCGAGAAAAAATGTACGATGAAAAATCCCCGACAATATGCACATCTACATATGATGTCCTTGCTACATACAAAGGTTTCATGAAATTCTGTTGCATGGTTACAGAGGAGTTGCGCTTACAAGATCTGGCAGCCGCCCGCCCGATCGACCGACCACCCCCAACCTCCCGCCCGCCCACCCAACCGCTTCAATAACCGGATTTCCCAACGGGAAAACCCGGTTAAAAACTACAATATTAGTGCCAAAGAAATGACGTATTTTCTGTTTTAGCTTATATAAGTAAGCCATATTAATAGAGGGCTACGCCAAGCACAGCATGATGCGATCGCGGCATGTAGACCACTGAAATTTGAACAAGTGTAATTTAAAAGTGAATGTGGACGGAGTTAAGAGCTTGACACAATAACCATCTTCGATAGCCAACGGTTACGATTTGTTCCTCTCAGAGGAGCGGATCGTAACCCTTGGCTAGCGAAGATGCACAATAACTAGATGGACACAATAAGGAGCTTGACATAGTAATGAGCCGGACACAAACTAGAGAACATAAAGATTAAGCCTTGTGATCCCTGAAAGCCATGAAACTGTGGAGTATGAGTTACACTAAATCTGTTTACACACTACTGACAGCTTACATCAAGATGAATCCAAAGAACAAAATCCAATCGAAATGCAATTAAATATAATTATTTTACATATTTTTTTTTTTAAAAATTGAAATTTCGGCTTATTTGACCAATTTCAGTTTGAAAACCACAAGAAATATGCCAAATCTGTTGACATACTACCATAAGCTGATACCAAGAGGAATCTATAGAAAAAATCCAATCAAAAAGAAAAATTTTACATATTTAGAAAAATTGCAATTTCTGCCCTTTTGACCCCTTATAGCACGGAAACCGTAAAAGCTACATTCAATCCGTTGGCATACTACTGAAAGCTTACAACAAGAGGAATATAAAGACAAAAATCCCATCAAAATCCAATCAAAAATAAAAATTTTAGGTATTATGCACATTTGCAATTTTGGCCAAGTTTGGCCCCTTATAGCTCCGAAATGAAACAAGTTATCAAAAAATACAGTTCAACTAAAAAAGCACAAGTTTATTTTTCATAATTATAAAGAATCCATATAAAAAACTGCATCAAAATCGACAAGAAATAAAAAAATAATAACGTTTTTGAAATTTTCTCCTTTTGGGCCCCATTTACCTCATGAACGGTACATGCGATGTGAAAACCGTTGGAGACACAGTACAACTCATCATACCAAAGCTTCAGACCATATATCAAATCATTATTACATACACAAGCTGAGAAATCCTTGGCGAAAAATGTCAATTGTTAAATATCTGTATTGGTATGGTCTTATATGTTTTTGTAAATCTTGGTTATTCCCCTTTCCCAATTGTATCCCAACATAAGCTTATGTAGTAGAAACTGATCATACTCTTAACATCTAGAAATTTAAAATTAAAAATGCATTGCCTCATGAGATTTCCATCTCGCCTTCTTCTGAAATCCTTTTGAACAGATTTTACAATAATACAAGTACTCCTTTGTATGTATTTTCATATGTCCAGTTAAATGACAATTTTCGGAAAAACTATTTCCACAAATGTGACACATGTACGCCTTAATACCAGTATGAGTAAGAGTATGGCGTTTCAGTTTATATGGTGTTGAAAACCCCTTTCCACATTCTTTACATTTATATTTTGGATCATCTGTGTGTACAGCCATATGTTCCCTAAGCCTATTCTTTCCAGTAAACCCTTTACCACACACTTCACACTTATGTGGTCTCTCACTACTATGTACACGTTCATGAAGTTTTAGGCTGAAATTGTTTATGAACCCTTTCCCACATGTGTGGCAGACATACTTTTTGTCTCCTTCATGTGTTTTTATATGTTTATTTAATGCCCTTTTAATCCCAAAGACCATCCCACAAATTTCACATCCATATGGCTTAATACCGGAATGTCTGATCATGTGTTCTTTCAAATGTGAACTATGCTTAAATGCTTGATCACAAACTGAACATTTGAATGGCCTTTCATCTGAATGGATAATCATGTGCTTCTTTAACCTATCGTTATTAATAAAACCTTTTCCACAGATAGCACATGGGAATGGTGTTTGTCCGGAATGTAACATTATATGGTTTTTCAAACGAATTGGAAACCTAAAAGTTTTATCACAGTGAGGACACTTGTGTTTTTTATCTTGATGCATTTTCATATGAATACTTATATTCCTAGCAACATAAAATTTATGACAAACTGGACATTCCTTCTTTGCTTTAGGGATACGACCAGAATCACCATAATCATCATTAGGTTCCCCTGAAAGATAAAACAATAAATAATATGAATTAATACATTCTGGTATCAACAGAAAAGTTAAATCATAACAAGTAATAATTGTAATTGGATGCAAGCAGAAGTCAACCAAACGACTCCCCGCCCCATCAAACCATTAAATATAAGAAACAATTTTCATCACCATTTTTTAAAGCACATTTAATTAACACAGTGTGTTTTTGTCTATTAGTGTTATCAGTACCCATATCATTTTATTACACCAGGAATATTTTGGTATACATTTCATCAGTTTTGGTTCTCCAAGAAGTGGAGGAATATACGGATGAGCACAAAACAGTGCTGAATTGCATCAGAATGTAAAAACTATTTTAAGTAACATCCCAAATCATTTATAGATATATTAATACCTGTCATAAGACATTGAAAAATAATAAGAAAAAGAGTAAACACAATAAGTGCAAAACTTCATTTAGATGTCAGACTTACTAAATACATTTGTGAAATACAAACCAATGTCTAATTCAAAGGCTACACAAAATGTTTAAAAGTTTAAATGAAGAAACTCCAGTTAAAGCATTTTCTTTTTTTCAATAAAAATTCTATAGATATCAAAATATTAGGAAACATTTTTTCCATAGATTAGTTTAATGTTCCTATACACTGTATATAAAATAAAACAAATATAATTTCACACTTTAAGTGAAATTTTAACAGATAGTTATATGCCAAGGTCAAGGTCATGAGGTCTCATGTTCTGATCACAACTGAAAGGTCTTCTTACAAGGAATACATATGCAAAATATGAAAGCCATATCACTTACCATTCAAAAGTATACCAAATGTTAATTTTTAAGTTTTTATCCATTTGTTTCCGTGCCAAATGTCAGAGGGTCAAATATTCTGGTACCAATAAAAATGTCTTGATTCAAAGAATGCACATGCAAAATATGAAAGCCATATCACTTACCATTTAAAAGATAAACCCTATATCAAAGTTCATTACATTTTTCAAACAAGATGTGTTTGTGAAACTCTACATATGCCCCCAGATTCCGATTTTTACCCCTTTTTGACCCCTATGACCTTGACCTTTGACCTTTGACCTAATTTTTTTTTGCATATTTATGTTCCTCTTGACTAGACCTATACACTTGCCAAGTATCAAAAGTCTACCTTATATAGTTCAGAAGTTATAGCCAAGGTTAAAGTTTCGGACGCACAGACAAACAGACAGACAGACAGACAGACAGGACAAAAACAATATGCCCCCCGATCCTCGATCTGGGGGCATAAAAAGTCCATGACAACCATCAATGTAACAAGGTCAAAATTCTTATATCGTTTGGAAGAGCTTGTCACAAGGAATATGTTACAGTACAAATTGGAATCCAGTAGGATCCAGAATTCTCCTAGAACAAATATGTCAAATATTCTGGTACCAATAAAAATGTCTTGATTCAAAGAATGTACATGCAAAATATTAAAGCCCTATCACTTACCATTCAGAAGATATATCCAATGTGTAAGTTTTTGCGGACAAACAGACAAACAGATAAACAAACGGACAGACCATTATATTCCCCCAAAACTCTGATTCTCGGTGGCATAAAATGGTCCAAGAGAACACAATTTAGAGACTCAGTTGTACACTCCATATTATCTGATACATTGAAACCCCACTAATACGATATAAACCCATAGGATTTGGTACAAGGTCTACGCATAGCCATATACAACAGCCACTCAAGAAAGTTATATTTTCGATATTAAAAGGGACATAACTCCTCCAAAATATTCGACCATGACTCATCTTTAAAACTCTCTTGAGGCATCGCTAAAGCTACAGTACAAATGTAATTCAAATCAATTGAGAAATAAATTTTCTACAGTGCTTACACGGATATTCTGTTGATTTCACCAGATACATTATGAAGGGACAAAACTACTACAAAAAAAATGAAAGACTCGCCTTAGAACTTGCTTCGGGAACTTCAACCTACAGCACAGCCACTGTTTAAATACAATTCACATCTAGTGAACAATTAATTTGCTAGAGCATTTATAAGGATTTTTTGTCGATTCAAAATCACTGTATCATTGTGTATTGCATATTGTTATGTAAAAACGCATTTATCATGTTAAAAACATTTGAGGTCAAAGTAAAAAACCATACGATACAGCGTAATTCTTAACTACCAAAGACAGAACTATATACAACGATTCATCCAATTAAAACTTACAGTAAATGCTCAAAAAATATAATACAATCACTAGACCGTGAAATTGAGGTCAGAATCAAAATCATTTGGCAAACAGGAATGATTCCAAGACAAACTTGTTTGATCTATCACTTATATCTAATGAGAAACAGATCTCATCACATAAACTTCTAATGGTCATTAGATTGCAGTCAAGGTAGAGAAATACAGGAAGATTGACATGCACTACTCAAGAGCATACTGCATATTAATTATGAATGCCTTACCACTTACTTATACATGTATTACTGAGAAACTGGTCAATCAGAAAAAAGCTTAACATAGTCGGTTGATGAGACATTAAGATCCATGGGTAATCAGTATATTTTCCAAACATGTATATCAATGTTTTAAGCTACGGTCTAGCTTTGCTTCTGTAAATAATTCCAGTATATCTTCATGATTTTGTTAATAATTTACTCTATAATGTTCAATTTTATTGACTTTTTTTTATTGTGAATATATGTCAGAGATGACCCATGATTGGATTAATAAAACTATTTACTGTAGTCAATACACGATGAATTTGAGCTCAAGTCTTTTTCTACTCAGGATTCTATTATGCCATGTTTTCGTGCATTTGACTATCATGACTATATGGGTACACTGTGATTGTTTGTATGTTGTTGATGTCTTTCACTAGTCTATTTGTCGGGCAACGGATGAAAGCGATAATAAGAGCACTCTGCCAGACATTTTTATCTTTCTTGAAGATCCCGCATCCATTGGCATGATTAGTAAAAAAAATAGCAATCAAATCCACTTAAACCGGTGCTACAGCGTTATTCCATTGCTTGTTGAAAACTTTGTTTCATCCAAAAGATCTTGAAATTAAGGATACTACAGATACTTCCATATCAGCCTTGACCTTCACCTTGAAATTGACAACAGAGGTACTCTACAAACTAGGCTTTATGACAAACGTGATGACTTCACCTTTCCAATTGTCAACTTTCCCTTTTCTTTGTAGCAATATTCCAAAAGCACCGGCATATGGCGTTAACATCTCCCAACTCATTCGCTACTCAAGGACCTGTGGTCGATACAGGGACTACCTTGATAGAGCTCGGTTGCTTACAAATAGGCTACTTAAGCAAGGGTATGTTGCCCATAACTTGAGGTCATCCCTTCAGAAGTTTTACGGTCAACATCACGATCTTGTGGACCGCTAAGGAATATCTGTTTCCAAGATGACAACAGATCTTTCTCTTTGCCAAAAAGGTTGGTTTTCCTCTACCAGATTTGACTTTACTACCGGAGTTGACATGTTCAACACGGCGGGTGTCTTATAAGAAGCTGGAGATGCTTACTTTACCAGTGCACCTGATCTCACCCATGGTTTTTCATTGGGTCCGTGTTGTTCATTTTTGTATATGTGCGTGTCTTCATTTTCTTTTCTGTGTCGTGCTCATGTTATGTCTTTGTTTCTTTGTTTTTCCGACGTTGCCATTGTCCTTGGATTGTTTTTTTAGACTGACGGTTCAGTTCTCACTTACTTTACTCCATATCCTTTCTTCGTTTACAAAACCTACCAGACTATAGATCTGACTGATGGGTAATATTTGTACAAATAACAAAAATCATAGTTGCTCACTTGCAATTAGCAGACTGCACTGTTGAAAAAACAGCAGGCATTCAAAGTCGTGTTTTTTAGGTCATGGGTTCGAAACAATATTTCGGGCCTTTTTATTTCCCGCAAGCGGTGGTGCATGCATAGCAGGATATGCTTACCTTATCGACACACCCTACTCATTCCTAAAGGAGTTCAAGTGAACACGTCCATCTTATTTCTCAAAGTTATATATGTCTAGTGGATATCGTATCGGTATAATATGCATCATTCTAGATGCATATTAGATCTGTAGATCCAGAGTTTTTTACTGGACTGACTTACACCAACTGTGACAAAATCGGACTTTTCACTGGCAGTGTGACGGGTACCACGCGTGGAGCAGATCATGTTTACCCTTCCGGAACACCTGATGATACTCCCGGTTTTCAGTAGGAGTTCACACTGTCAGCTGCTTTAGTTTTTATGTGTTGTCTCGTACCGCACATTTGTCATCTTATAGTTTTGTCTTCATTGGTATGTTTGTGATAACAATTTGTCCTTGTTATTGTCCGACCACTTAATACACTTACATAAGCTTTTCAAACTTTTACCTTGGTAATGTTTTAGGGTTAGAGAAGTAACACGTACCATGGATTTTAATTGGTTTTGTCTAGGGGTAAGAAAATGACAATTACCAATCAGTCATCAAACAGATTTTTCAATACTATATTCTAGCTGGCTGTGTGACGGGTGCCATGCGCGGAGCAGATCATGCATACCCTTCCGGAGCACCTGATGATACCTCAGTTTTTATAGGGGTTCACACTGCTAGGGCTTTAGTTTTGTGGCGTTTTTTGTTCATTTTTTTTTGTTTGTTGTGTCTTTGTCGTGCTGTCTCAATTCCTGTTGCTGTGAATTGCCTTGATTTTGGATTTGTGATTTTGGAATTCCCCCTTCCCTCGTTCTTGCTTCGGTATTCGTTTGCCGATGTATCTACTTAACAACCACTGATTTTTTATGTTGTCATATTACAATCACATATCTTAGATTATTACAGTAAAACTGAAGAAAAAGTTTCTTACTATGAGGTTCTCCATTATCAGGAGTCCAATCTTCATCTGATTCTCTATCTCCCTCTGGCTGTATAACATTTGAAGGTTCTACTGTATCATCAAAATCTGTTAAATTATTTGATGCCCTGCTATTTCTTTTTCGATGCCTATTTTCATTGCTTCTTGTTTCTTCTTCAATACATTGGTAACTGTTACGTAATGTTTCTTCAGGTACTATATCGTTTGTGTTTTTGTTATGAACTGGTAGTGATATTGATTTTAGAGAATAACTGTCCATTTCAGTCTGATCTTTGTGATCACTACCCCCTGTCATAAGCAGATGGTTGATGTCACCACTGTCATTGGCATGCTGATGGTTACTTTCGCCATTCTGGTCACCTTCAAACTTTCCAGAAATATTTCTTATCAACAAGCACGGATATGGATCGGGAGTTTCCATTTTAATGTGAACTGTTTTAATATGTCTATTTTCAATATCACTTTTTTCTACCTCTGGTATTGATGTATCTGTATCGTGAGGTTCCTCTTTAACCTCAATACTTCCACCTCCAACTGAAAATAATGTGGAAGGCAAAATATGTCTGCTGTCAGTATCAGTTTCATCTACCTCTGCCGTGGATGTATTTGTATCCTGGTATTCATATTTAACCTCAATATTTTCACCTCCATCTGACAATGGCGTGGTACGTAAAGAATCCATGGTATCGTCAGGTTCTTTTTTAACCTTAATAATTCCAGCCATATATGACCTGTCGAATTTATCTGACATTTTTAGATCTAAACTCTTCTTGCTTCAATAACCTCTCATTGGCATTTTTTATTCCAATGTATCAAGTCAATAATGTATATGACATGTTGGTGGTTCACGTCCATTCTGAAAAAAAAATTAATTGCCAGATTAAAATACATTTTCATGATTTTTAAATAAATTTCTAGAGGATGACATGCCCCAGCGCAAGGTTGAATCAAGTTGGAATTTCTTAGTAATATTTGTGTCTGTAAGACACATGTGATGCCCAGCTCAACACGTCACTATAGGAGTTGCACAGATAAACTATGAAATCACCCCCAAAAAGATTAAGTTCAACAATGTATATTTTTGACAAAAATGAACCAAAAGCAAAATCCTTACCACATGCATATCTTCAATATAATTACAAATGATATGCAAAATAAAAAAATCCTAGCATCAAAACTGTAGGAGGGGTTGCGCAGACAAACTACGTACCCTATACTACGAAATCGCCCCAAAAATGACTAAGTTCAACAATGTATATTTTCGACAAAAATGAACCAAAATCAAAATCCTTACCACATGCACATCTTCAATATAGGTACAAATGATCTGCAAAATAAAGAAATCCTAGCATCAAAACTGTAGGAGTTACACGGACAATCTATGTACCCTCTATAAAAAATAACCAAAAATGACAAAGTTCAACAATGTGTATTTTTCACAAAAATACACCAAAATCAAAATCCTTTTGACATGCACATCTTCAATATAGGTACAAATGATCTGCAAAATAAAAGCTTTCTGGCATCAAAACTGTAGGAGGAGTTGCACGGACAATCTATGAATCCTCTATGAAAAATCACCAAAATGACTAAGTTCAACAGTGTATATTTTTGATAAAAACGCACCAAAATCAAAATCCTTTTCACGTGCACATCTTCAATATAGGAACCAATAATCTACAAAAAAAACTTTCTAGCATAAAAACTGCTGGAGAAGTTGACCGGACAAACCATGTACCCCTAGGACGGACGGACAGGGGTAAAACAATATGCCCCGACTTATCGTCGCGGGGGCATAAAAACTAACAAACAATTAAATATATATGACATTAGCACACTAGATCCTTTACATAAAACTGTTCAACACATACATATATAAGTGCACACGGGAAAAACATTATTATGGCGACCATTGAAAAGTTTGGTTGCAATAATTTGTCTATAGTAGTTTCAAATAACTAAATACCGAAGTTACTGTGAATTTTAATTCTGCATATGCGCATTTCGTCAACTTATGTCTCTTCAGTGCAGATAAAATCTAAACGTTTGGAAGACCATAAACTCAAAGATGTTTAAAAACTGACAGAGAACAAATAACCAATATGATCTAAATCTGGTAAAGCTTTGCATGAGGGAGATCTCTGAAATGTTTTCCCATAAGGGCCAAAGTTCAACCATATTCTCTGCTGGCGACAATCTTTGCAATATATTTGGTTCCAATTGTCCCGGCAGTTTCAGAGATAATATTGCAAAGAGATTTCATAGGGTCCAATGTCAAACTATGTGTTGGTAACCTTGCATGTGCATGCATCTCTAGGGGAGAAAGTTTCGATGAACTGCAATTTCTTTGTTCGGTTCGATTTTCGGTTCTTTAAACCCGTATTTTGATTTGGTTTTGATCCGGAATGTTGAGTATGTCACAAACGAACAATAACAACTCAACAGACAAAATGACCTGTGATTGCAGGTTAAGTCGAAGGCAAATAACATATAAACGTGCAAATTTATGTAACCTCTCACTATATACGTCAAAATATTAACGAGAAATTGGCAACAGAGGTTTTAAAAATGGATAACAGGAAACACCTACAATGGCTGAAAATTATAATTACATGCAACAATTTGCAAGGGAACTACACAAGAAAAACACGTATAAGACAAAAGACAAACGTAGACAACGATAGGAACTCAGGACAGCCGGACTTGGAACTTGCACTAGCAAAAGCCAGCGGTAGGGTTTAACCGGTTTATGGGTACCCAAACCTCCTCTTTATCTGTCCCGTTTTCCTATAGTATAAACAAAGGTAATGAACGATTACAAAGTTCACCTCGTTATGGCACATGGACACAGAAACCCAATTTGGCCAGGGTGCTCATTTACCATCCCTAATGCATGTATACAAAGGCTAGATGATCTTACCGTATACAGTAATCGAGACCTGAATTCAGACATAAACTTGAATGTACGTCAATCATGCAGAAAATATAGGTCTAAGTGATCTAATTTTGCCTGGATGCTGACAAAGATACATGCACATGCAAGGTTAGATGATCGTACCATGTACATGCAGTGACTGAGGTCTGAACTCGGACGTAAACTTGAATGTAAGTCCCTCAAGCGGAAAATATAGGTCAAAGTGACCTAATTTTGCCTGGATGCTGACCTACCATCCCAGATGCATGCACATGCAAGGGTAGATGATCCTACTATGTACAGTGACTGAGATCTGAACTCAGACGTAAACTTGAATGTAAGTCACTCAAGCAGAAAATATAGGTAAAAGTGGCCTAATTTTGCCTGGATGCTGACCTACCAACCGAGATGCATGCACATGCAAGGTTAGATGATCCTACCATGTACAGTGACTGAGATCTGAACTCAGACGTAAACTTGAATGTTAGTCATTCAAGCGGAAAATATAGGTCAAAGTGACCTAATTTTGCCTGGATGCTGACCTACCATTAGAAGTGCATGCACATGCAAGGTTAGATGATCCTAATGAACTACAATGTAAATTTGAATGCAAGCCACTCAAGCGGAAAATATAGGTCAGAGAGACCTAATTTTCTTGGAGGCTGTGAGTTAACCCAAGATGCAAAGTTTGATGACCCTACACTTCATAGTTACTAAGATATATACCCAAATGCGGGCGCGGATGCGGACGAAGACGTGGACGCGGACGCCGGGGGTACTCCAATAGTCCCCCTCAACTTCGTTGAGGCGAACTAAAAACATACGAATAAAATCCAATACAAGTAGACTTCTAACTCCGGTCCATGACCACAATCTTGAAAGGAGAGAAAAAGACAATACGTAATTTTGAAATATGGGTCAAGGGGTGCTAGCTGATAAACTGACGGCTAGATCAAGGAGCCTAGTCCGCTGGTAGAACACTGTCGCATTACGGAAGAAAAATCAAACTCAAAACTTCCCGAAGGGTTTGGTGAAGAACCATCATAAATCTCAGTAGACATTGGCAGTATCAGTGAGAGGCCAGTATGTGTGCAAAATTTTCCGGTCACTAAGTCTCAAAGCTAATTTAACGGATGCAAGCAGAATATTTTGCCGATATCCCCTATCACATAAAGAATGTAAGTTACGTCCCAGCTTTTCTGGATTTTCAATCAATTTCTGGCATTTTTTAACAACATTTCCATAAAATTGAGGCCTAGAAATACCCATAGTGATAAGCTGTTTGCGAATAACGCCATATTTAGATATAACATGTTCATATCTATTACAAAACTTCTTAAATGTATTCAGCAACTTATGAAATCTGTAAAAAGTTTGGTTGTGATAGTACGGTTCATCAAGAGTAGAACAAACTTGTGGGAATCGTACCAGTTGAGAAATATACACCCCGTAGGATGCAACAAGGGGAATGTCACCGTCAAGAAAAGGGAAATTAGTTATAGTAATAGTGAAATCAAAATCATCCCTTTTATCATATATTTTGGTTTTGATTTTACCAGAGTCAATAATGATAGTCAGATCCAGAAAAGGGCAACATTTGGAATCATTGTTAGCTTTATTTAATTTCAGTTGTTGTGGATAAATAATGTCTACATAATCTAACAAGAGGCTCTCAAGAGCCTGTATCCCTCACCTGGACCATGGCTGACATAAATAAAAGGCATTTCCAATAGGAAAAACAAAACACAAAATTTAGCAGAATACTTTTTTCCCCTAAAATTACAGTGATCTTCTTTGGTTTCCATGGCAACCGAAAGCTCCACCATCCATTACAACCCATAACAGAACACCATTCAAAAAAAATTTGGGCAGGGGTTCCCCTTATAATCAAGGTACTACATGTTGCTGAATTAAAACATTCAGACCACAATTCAAATAAAAATTCAAAACTTTGGGCAGAGGTTCTAATTGGACTAGTAGTTGTTGAGAAGATCTTTGAATGTATATTCCAAAGGGTCCAATACTAAAACTATGTTCTCCGATGGCGGCCATCTTGGATGAGGTACGGACCGGCCATATACCCTTTTTGGAAGGGACCATCTAAGGGCCATTGTGACTAAGTTTGGTTATTATTGGAATGGTAGTTTCTGAGAAGAAGATCTTTGAATGTGTTTTCCATAGGGTCCAATGTTAAAACTATGTTCCCGCTGGCGGCCATCTTGGATGAGGTACAGACCTGCCGGATATCTGTTTTAGAAGGGACCATCTAAGGACCATTGTGGCTTAGTTAAGTTTTAATTGGACAGGTAGTTTCTGAGAAGACGATCTTTGAATGTCTTTCCCAAAAGGTCCAATATTAAAACTATGTTCCACGCTGGCGGCCATCTTGGATGAAGTACGGACCTTTTTTGGAAGGAACCATATAAGGACCATTGTGCCTTAGTTTAAGTTTAATTGGACAGGTAGTTTCTGAGAAGAAGAAGAAGATATTTGAATGTCTTTCCCATACTGGGTTCTATGTTAAAACTATGTTTACCGCTGGCAGCCATCTTGGATTAGGTATGGACCTGCCGGATACCTTTTTTGGATGGGACGATCTAAGGACCATTGTGACTAAGTTTGGTTATAATTGGACTGGTAGTTTCTGAGAAGAAGATCTTTGAATGTCTTTCCCAAAGGGTCTAATGCTAAAACTATGTTCCCCGCTGGCGGCCATCTTGGATTAGGTACGGACCTGCTGGATACCTTTTTTGGAAGGGATCATCTAAGGACCATTGTGACTAAGTTTGGTTATAATTGG
>MJUU01056759.1:13970-25598 GCA_002080025.1 Modiolus philippinarum | reverse complement strand
GATTTTTCAATTATTTGACACGCGATGAACAAAATACAAAAATGTGCGTATCACATTATTACGTTAGAAGTAAAGGTGACCAATCATTATATATTTAGCTACTAATATAGGTAAAAAATAAATTTTCTTACCTTGGTAACACTTGTTTTGATTTTCCTCGCTTGATTAGTCGCTATAATCGGTGGTCGTTGATACACAGTGTCCTAAGTTAAATGTTCTTAAATTTAGATATTGCATGTTTCAAATAAAATTGGCTTTCGGGTCAGTACCGCTGTACTGGCTACTAGCTTGGTTAATACTCTCGGGGACGAACATTCCACCAGCAGAAACATCGGCCCAGTGGTAACAAATAACAAAAACAAAAAAAAAAACATAAAAAACAAAACAAAAAAACCGAAGTCAGCGATAATTCAGTTTCTACAGATTCGCTATCTATTACTGATTCTAAATAAATCCGATAGCAATCTCTCAGGTTAAAGTTCAAAGTCTTTTTAGCAATATTACCTATGTTCAACGGGAAATACCTCATATTTATATATAGTTATATGACATTAATTTATGTGGCCTGAATTAATAAGACAGACTTTTCATTGTTTTTGGAACAACTGACATTCTAGTTTTATCAGCGTCGGTACAATACACTACAATAACTTGTAAATGGTGGAACATATTATATAAACACATTTTCTAGAACAATATTTTATTCCATCTGTTTTAACACACAAAAAGTTTGTAAGTTTTCTTAGATTCTAGTTATATAGCAAATTTATCTAGTGCATAATTTTTCACAGTAAAAAGAATTAATTAAAAATTTTTTTAAAGATATCTTTTAATGTTGATAATTTTGATAACAACGGCAGTAGAATACCGAATGAACAAAGGAGTGAAATTTACGAAATCGAAGTCCAAGGACATGGCCAAAACAAGAACACAGAAAACAATGACATTAGACACAAAACAATGACGTTAGACAGATACAAAGCACAGAAATAGAAATAACAACATTTAAAACAAAGGCACTCACAGTGTGAACTCTAGTGCAACTGAAATGAACATCAGGTGCTCCGGAAGGGTGAGCATGTCCTGCTCTCTTAACAGCACCGTTTTTTTCCAGTAAATTTGACACCGATAAATTTGTCCTATCATTGTCCTATCAGCTTAACTGTATATGAAGGGATTATTCTGGCTTTTTAGAGCAACATATAGATTATTCTTACTTCTATACTATTGAGGCTCAGGGACTGAGCCTGAATCGCTCACCTGACATAATGCTACTAATAAACCGTCAGCTATGTCTATGCTGATGACGTATTATGATATTTTTCCCTAAGGGTCTTATGTTAAGCTAAAGTCAAGTTGAATTGGCTTCGGTGGTTTCAGAAAAGATCATTAAGATGTGATTTCCCTCAGCGTCCACTGTTAAACATGTTCCATGCTGGTGGCCATGTTTTTGTCAAATCAGTCCAAAATGCTATCTTTGTACAGGACCTTTCATACATCATTCCAATTCAGGTTTGTTAAATTTTCTTCGATACTTTCATAGAAAAATGAAGTAGTTGATGAAAATGATTAATTTCCATAGGGTCCAATGTTAATATATGTTCCTCGCTGGGCGCCACGTTTTTTGTCGGATCAAAATGAAATCACCACTCTATGTCAAAAATCTTCATACATCAATCCTGTAAAGTTTGGTTGAAATAACTTCTGTGGTTGCAGAGGGGAAGATGGAAATGGGATTTGTCCCATAGGTTCCAATATTTAACCTAAGTTCCATGCTGGGTCCATGTTCTTTGACAGATCAGAAAGAAATAAACAATCTTTGCAAAATTCCATACATCATTCCTGTAAAGTTTGGTTGAATTTGCTTCAAGGAGCATCCATGCATCATTCCTGTAAAGTTTCATTGAATTTGTTTCAGTGGTTTCAGAGAAGAAGATTAAAATATGATTTTTCCCATACGGTCCGATGTTAAACCTATGTTCCGCGCTGGAGGCCATGTTTTTTGATGGATCTGCACTCAATGAGCAATCTTTGTAAATAATTTTCCATACTTCATTCCTGTTAAGTTTCATTGAATTTGCTTCAGTGGTTTCAGAGGAGATGTAAATGTGATTTTTCCCATAGGGTGCAATGTTAAACCTATGTTCCGTGCTAGCAGCTATGTTTTTTGACGGATCGGAAAGAAATGGGCAATCTTTGTAAAAAAAACCTTCCATACATCGTTCGTGTAAAGTTTGGTTGAATTTGCCTCATTAATTTCAAAGGAGAAGATGAAAATGTGAAAAGTTTAACGGGAGGACGGACGACGGACGCCAAGTGATGGCAATAGCTCACATTGACCCTTTGGGTAAGGTGAGGAAACAAGAAGTAGTCATACTTAGTAGTTGTCAAACTTTTCAAAATATGTTTTATAATTATAGATCACATTTTCTAAGGTTAAAGATAAATCGGCAAAATTGATTAGTTTAATTCGTAATATGTTTATGCGTTAACTTGGACACTTATTCTGAAAGTCAATTATGTTGATCGAGTCACAGATTGACCCTATGATTAATGACACCTTGAAATCAACTGAACCTTTTCCCTGTCGTAATGTACAAATGTTAACTCCTTGTCTCCTACAGGCCTGGCACATAAAATTATAATCTCATTTCCAATTGGAATGTTAAGAACAACCAGTGCTTTCTTTGAAATACTTAACAATTTTTTCAGTAGTTTTCCTAGCTATTTTTCTTCTGTATTTTTATGTCAAACAGAACACATACTTAAGATCCGAAACAATATTAAGTGTGTATATGCTTTTGTTTACAGCTTACTTTGTCGTCTGTTAAATACCCTTTTTGACAACCAGCTGGTCAAATTTCAATTTACCTAGTTAGCATGAAGCCACAATATAGATTATTCATTTTTATTTTATGTTATTTGTTTTTTTATTTTTCTTAGATATGGTTATTTATTTTTATTTTATTCTATTTATTTTTTATTTTTCTTAGATATGGTGTACTTGTACATGAGATAATATTTGATGTGTACACTTTATTCAATTACTATTATCTAAATTTATGTAAATTCTAAAACCTACGGATGAACTCCCTCCATCGTAGTTTTGTCCTTAGCTATATTTGATATTACTGATTATTCGAATTTCGTTTGGTTTTATGGTTTTGAAACATTCTTATAAATTATGGATTTCCTTTGTTTGGGTTCTAGTGCTGCTGATGAGGAATTAATTTCCGAAATGGCCATACAGCTCATTAAATTATTGCAGTTGGAGTTAATATACCGGGTATGTGTTATGTTCTCATGTTCATTTACTCTATATCCTTTCGTAAAAATATATTTATTATTTGAAACAGTAGCTTGGATATTATATTTTAAGAAAGTGATGTAATGTTTTTGTTATCCCCTTTTATAGTTACCAATAACCTTTAACTCCTACATTTCTAGATGTAAAACATGTCACCTAAATATAATAGAATAGGTCCCAAGTTTTATATGTTTTACAAATTTATTGATTTCTTTTGATAAATGCGCTCAAAATGTTACAAACGTTCTGAGGGCATAACCTTAAAACGATTCATCCCAGAGTATTGATCCAAATGTACGAAATTAATACTGTCATGGCCTAACAAAATTTTCTTTCATTACACTTATTACCTATCTCTTACGCTTCACGAATTATTTCACAGAATCTCCACAAATAACTCCCGTTCAAAAGTTTCCACAAATAACTCCCGTTCAAAATAACAAGGTGATTGAAGACAATGAATGACACATCTCTCAACAATGCTTAACAACTCCGTCAACTTTCATCGCTGTTTCTCTTTCCATTTAGCCAATAAGGTGAGATGAAAAAAAGGAAAATATTTTAGGAACACAATAAGTTCTTTCCGACAAAGTCGTGAAAGACCTTAAAGATAGCGAGTTGAATCCGGCCTTGTTTGACCATTGATCTTTTTTCAATGCCACCTACAAAAAAGGAACAATATTATCAGTCATTTATATCCTAAAGTTTTACTGGTTTTACGGGTAGAGGACTTGATATTACATTCTATAATTCTCTTAACAAATTATATGAAACATCCATATATAAGACTATGTTACAATGCTGCTGTGAAATAGTTTGAATTCAAAAGAACGTTTCTGATACAACACATAAAAATTTCAACATCTCCGGAAATAAATGACATCGTTGCCAGGAGATTCTCCATTCCGATTTGCTTGAGCAAGATTACATGTTCCACCCTCCTTCATTTCAAAGCCTAGGCATCTTGGTATCTGTTGTCTGCAAAGAACAGCGCAATGCAAATTCGAAACCAGCATGTGTTTCTCAAAAACTGCAACTGCTATTTTGCGGCTCTGTCTGCAGTACTTTCCTGTGATAAAAAAGCAATGCCGTTAAAATACATGTATTTTAATTTGTGCAAGACAAACAAAAATCATATATGCCATAAATCATTAATACCAACGTCCAGCTTTGAATCAAGAGTTATTGTTATACAGAATTGTCTGTACAATAAAAAGTCTTGTCCTGGATGTGGCAGTCAGTGGTGAAATAACATTAGGTGGAAGTTACTCCTAAGTTTTTTCAGAGATTTTCACAAGGAACCCTACGTCAGGAACGTATCATAGGGACCCTACGTGTTATCATATTCTATCTAAGGCCTGTATCAAAATATTTAAGGTAGATCGGTAGTCTTCCGCCATTTTGAATTCGTTATTAATGTTGTTCAGGTATTATCTGCTCTTTAAATATGCAAATATTTTTATTGTAATTACTCAATCAATATTATATTCATAATACAATAGGCAAAAAACCTACATGGAGTTGAATTTACATGTCTTTATCTAATATGACGAGGCATGGTAACTTTATAATTAGATAATATTTTACGAAAGGATATGGAGTAAATGAACATGAGACCATAACACATATGTTAACTCCAACTGCAATAATTTTAATGAGCTGTATGGCCATTTCGGAAATTTATTCCTCATCAGCAGCACTAGAACCCAAACAAAGGAAATCCATTATTCAAAAAATGTTTAAAATGTATAAAACCAAATGAAATCCGAATAATCAATTATATCAAATATAGCTAAGGACAAAACTACGATGGAGGGAGCTAATCCTTAGGTTTTAGAATTTACATAAATTTAGATAATAATAATTGAACAAAGTGTACACATGAGATATAATCTCATGTACAAGAACACCATATCTAAGAAAAATTAAGAACATACATCTCTACCACGAGGAATTGTTTTACCAACTCCACACTGCAATAAAAGACAAACTTCTGTATTAAATATTTTACGAAAGGATATGGAGTAAATGAACATGAGACCATAACACATATGAGTTGGAGCAAGATATTCGAAAAAGGGAGATAATCTAATAAAAATATTTTACATAGATATCACTATGAAAATTCACATTTTATAAATTTTATGGAAAACAAAGTCGGTGACCCCCATTTTTCTTTATATTTTTTGAAAGTATGTTCAAAGGGCTAACACATGAATAAAGTAGAAAAATTCTATGGAATAGTTTTAAAGAACTCAACAATATACCTGTTTTTCCCTATATATTCATTTGAAATATTTGTTTATTTTGATATCAGTTATTTTAAAACAAGCACCCCTTTTTTATTTTTTATTTCAATGCTAATATAATAAGGAAACTTTCCTGAGAAAATAAAGAAAATCTATGGAAAAAAATTTTGGACTACCCATCTACCTTAAGCATATCAGGGTCAGTTTCATAAATCTGTTGAAAATCAACGATTTCAATCGAATTCAGTCCAGACGTACGTGGATATAGTATATTGGGACCCCCATAAAGCTTAATATATAGACATACTGTACAAAGTTTGTTCTGAAAATTCGATTGAATAAAAGTTTGTAGAACCACATAATAAGAAAGATATATCAAATGTTGAAAAGAAATGTGTAGGATCTCAATGTTGATCTAGGAAAAGTTGTATATGTGCCTGTACGCTACTGAGATTCTGGGATCTGGGTTGAAAATGAACTATTAGTAAGTTGTCATATAAAATAAATTTTTTAACATCTCTGAAACAATCCTTAAAAATTTGGTACACATTGCATGTTATGAAACATCGGAAATATTATTGTATAAGTACATGAATTTACCAAACAGTAATAATGTATGCAAAAAGATAATACTAAAATGGAGATTTGTTCTTGTGTAAATATGGTTAATCCGCCGATCTGTGTATTTTCATTGCGGATAAAAATCAAATATTTGGAAAGAGCTAAATGGCGTTAATTTTGATGAAAAGTATAAAATAAATGCAACAATATGCGGACAATGAATAGGGGACTTTCTAGATAGAAGCTCTGATATGCTATGAGGTAAAAAGGAGGAAAAATTGGTGCCGGACTGAATCCCTGTTGAGTTCTCGCATTCGCTCATTATAGGGATTACTCTCCAACCTGGCACTTAAATGTCAAAAAAAAGAATCGTATTGGTAAAACTGTATTAGGTACATAGATTACTTTATGATTATTTTATTGTCTGAAAAGGTGAACAAAAGGATTTGGAAAAAGTTATAACAACTTACTAGTCCCTCTCCTTATACATATATAATACAAAATTGATACAGTTTTATACAAGTTTGGTTAGCTTCAACGGGTATTCGATTTAAGAAAAGAGATCATTGCCCCCCCCCCCCCTTTTCCAATGTCATGAAATGGTTTAGTAAAAGGTATTTCTGTCTCTATTATATTCACATTTCGCATTAAGAATTGACTTAAATGGTACATATCCAGTTTCATAAATGAAATTATTTACAGTATGTATATATGATTGGGTAGTTCTTTAAAGTTTTGCAAGAAAACAAAGAGAAACTTTAAATAGTAAAATTATTAACGACATTTTGATCAACATAGGAAAAAAATGTTCCGGTGTCTAATGTCGGACCTGCTAGGTCAATGTCTTACCGCATTAGGCGAATGTATATTTCCTTGCAATAATATATATAGCGTGATAAATAAATACAAGTGGCTAAACTTAAACGGAATTAAAATTAAAGATGCGAATAGCGAATGTGCCGCCCCGTAGTTGGGCTTTGCTTTTCTTCGAATTCAGACATATTACAGACAGATGAATTCTTCTTTTAACTTGCCTTATGAGTGAAAATGTTTTATTGATTTATATTATCTAATTACCCTCCCAAATGGTGTGACAAAATTATGAACCTACGACCAATGACAAAATTCAATTTTGAACAAAAGTTGAGCATTGGTCTTGGTCAGAATTTAGCTTTTGTTGGGGTAGGGGTAGGGGTAATACAAATCATTCTTCAAGAAAAGTATGCATCTTGTTCATATGCTTTCTTTTCTAAGGTTCTAAAGATATAATTATCTAACTACTTAAAACAAAAATGGTGAGATTTTGCGATGTCTTGAATTTGAATTAAAAAAACATTTTCATATAAAACTTAAATATACCATCATGCATAGACCCATGCTTTATATGAGTGATATTTCTTTCACCTTGGTTTTGTTTGAGGGTTAGAGAAGTAACATGCACCATGGATGTTCATTGGTTTTGTCCAGGGTTAGAAAATGACATTTACCAATCAGCCACTCTTTCTAGTTGCTACCTACAAGACCACATTGGGGGGGGGGGGGGTTGTTGTTTGACGCGCCATAAAACTAGTTTTATTCACCATTTCTTTTGAAATGCCTGTACCAGGTCAGAGCCATTGCAGTCAACAATTTTTCCGGTGGTGTTCACCCTGATTTGTCTTTTGTTTCATTGTCTTCGGCTCTTCACAATTCTGTTCGGTATTTTTGTTATTACACCCAAAATGAGATCGGACAATCTTGAGACCTTGACAGAAAACTTGAAGGTTTAAATCGATACATCTATTTAAAAACCGACAGTATTCCAAAATGGATGAAATTTGCACTTAACCACAAAAACTTTGCGTTTTCAAATGATAATATCAGAAAAAATGAACACACCTACGGACATATACTTTTTAAGCAAACAAATGTTTTCAGGGTCTTTGCATTTTAAAAGTATAAGCTTCAGGAAACACTTGACCGTAGGAAAATTTTGACCCCTTAATAGGGGTATGCATTCTTTAGCGATTTTTGCATATGAGAACAAAGAAAAAATACACATACTAGTAATAAACAATTTCGAAAACTCGATCTATATTGACTTTTAAGTTGACGGTGATAATTACAGGTAAATTTAACTAAATAGTTTTCTCAAAATAAACAATAATGCTAAATACGACGTGGCTATATAGTCTACATAAGTTGTGGAGGGGGTGGAGGGAGGACAAGAGAAAGGCACGGCAAAAGCAGAAAGGGGACAAGGGATGAAGAAAAGGAGAGGGGAAACGAGCAATAGGACTAGACACAGAAGAACATGAACAAGAAAGAGAAAACACGGAAACATAAATGGAGGCCGGGAGACCAAGGGTGAGAAAAGCTGAAAGGGACTGGAGAAAGGAGAAGACGACAAGAAGGGTCATGGGGCGTCAGATAGAGGGAGAAAGAAATAATGGAACGGCAGAAAGGGTGAGATTAAAGAAGGGAAAAAGTAAAAAGGCTCCCACCTGTCCACTCCAGCACGTATAAATAAACTTAAAAAAAATAAAACAAGGTTAATTTATTCCCGTTTACACTGTGCTTGTGAAATTGTTGAGCAAGTCTATTTTCTATCTACAGGGCAAGGGTCAGTTTAAAATTTGGAAACCAAGGTGCTGGTCATAGGATTTGCTTTACAGTAATCTGGTCAGATTTGTTTTCTAAAAAAGACCCCAAACGTGCGTCTCTATCTGAAAATCAAATGGTCTGTGTCTTAGCAGGAATCAAATATGGAAACAGACAAAAGTAACATATTTTATTCTGACACAAATGGTTGTTATGAAAGTTTATTTAACACATTTTTCAATAAATTACGATACATTGATACACACATAGATATAAATGGTGAATTTAAGGATATGGAGTAAATGCACATGAGAGAAAGTCTGTACAAATACACGGTAAAAAAAGCAAAGGAACGACGTTTTTATTGTTCTTCTTCATCTTGAAGTCACAATGAGGCCTTAAACACTAAGCTTTGCTCATACCTCATAGTAAGTTCAAGACGGCCCCTAGCATTCTTTTTTGGGCAGACAAACTCCCACCCGGACTTTTTGACACGCTTTAGTAACATCATCTGCAGATACGCTACTAGTTAGATTTTTCATCGGAATAATTGACTAGGAGAAATATTATAGCGGTATAGTTTGACTAGCCTAAATTTTTCGCTTATACCAGCAATACCGAATCCTGAAATTATCAACTGGTTATCAAGTTCCTCTGGAATAATCATTGTCAATTCCGGACAAAAATTAATGATTCATAATCACAATATTCAAAACCAAGGCACTCATAGTGTGAACTGCCCCGAAACTAAGAGTGACATTCGCATACTCCGGAAGGGTTAGCATGGAAATCAAAGAGAATCAACTATTGCACAAATACATTCCAAATACAAATTTAATGGGTGTTTTTTTTTAGCATTTTGTAAATCTTGGACAAAAGAACGATGCATCTATTGACAGGGGCCTTTTCCCGTGTTAGCATCGCCACTATCGAATGTTACGGATTTCCTAGAAATGATTCTTCTGCCATTATTGCCATTATAAGGTCCTACCTGAACCATACTTGAACTCAGATATAGAATTGAGGACAACACTTGGAAGGGAAATGATGTTTTCCGCATGTTTTCTATATTAATCCACTGCTGAAACGCCCGAAACCCTTTTAGACATACTTAGACAAATTGGAATGGATTTATCCAGACTGGAAAGCCATACAAATTTTCGATGAGAAATATAAGTATGTTGTTCATGCTTTGGCAAAGATCAAATTCATATAAAAAAGAAAGGAAAGTGGATAAATGTCAAAGAGACAACATCCCATCTCCAGATTAAAAAAGACCCAAAACAAAGCATCTAGGTGTCATCGCTCGGTCTTCAAAACAGTGAGGAACCTCAAACCATATAGTAAGCCCTAAATGACCCCAAAAAGTAAAAAATTAATAAATCAATGGAAACAAACCATGTTATCATATGCTATCCTTATTTTTTATATAGGTGTTAGTACAATACATAAAGAAACAAATTGGTACTTTTAGTCTTTTACCAACTTTTTCAAAATCTTGTACAAAGGCAATCTAGCAAAAGTTGAAAACTGAGAAAAACGTCCATAGCAGTTGGTGATATTGATGGTACTTCTATCGAAATTAACCGGCCACTACTCGAACCCCTTGGACTATATTTTTTCTGGAAATCGCCATTTTCAGGTTATTCATACACAGGTCAATATATTTGTGCTGCTTTTGTTTCAGGCGTCAAGATTTGTTTCGTTAATTAAAACAAGAGGCTCTCAAGAGCCTGTATCGCTCACTTGGACCATGGCTGACATAGACATGATAGATAAAAGGCATTTCCAATAGGAAAAACAAAACATAAAATTTAGCAGAATACTTTTTTTTCTAAAATTACAGTATTCTTGTTTGGTTTCCATGGCAACTGAAAGATCCACCATCCTTTACAACCCATAACAGAACAACACTCAAAAAAAATTTGGCCAGGGGTTCCCCTTTTAATCAATGTAATACATAATGCTGAAATTGAAACATTCAGACCACAATTCAAATAAAAATTCAAAAATTTGGACAGAGGTTCCCCTTAAAATCAAAAGGGCTAATGTGGCCATCTTGGATGACGTATGGACCTGCCAGATACATTTTTTGGATGGGAGCTCCTAAGGAGCATTGTGGCTTAGTTTGGTCAGATGGTGGCCATCTTGGATGAGGTATGGACCTGCCAGATACATTTTTTTGGATGGGACCTCCTAAGGACCATTTCGGCTTAGTTTGGTTCTAATTGGACCAATAGTTTCAGAGAAGAAGATCTTTAAATGTATATTATAGGGTCCAATGTTAAAACTATGTTCCCGCTGGCGGCCATCTTGGATGAGGTACAGACCATCTAAGGGGCATCGTGACTAAGTTTGGTCATAATTGGACTTGTTGTTTCTGAGAAGATCTTTGAACGTCTTTTCCATAGGGTCCAATGTTTAAACTTTGTTCCCGCTGGCGGCCATCTTGGATAAGGTACAGACCTGATGGATACCTTTTTAGAAGGGACCATCTAAGGACCATTGTGACTAAGTTTGGTTATAATTGGACTGGTAGTTTCTGAGAAGATCTTTGAATGTAATTTCCATAGGGTCCAATGTTTAAACTATGTTCCCCGCTGGCGGCCATCTTGGATTAGGTACGGACTTGCCGGATACCTATTTTCGAAGGGACCATCTAAGGACCATTGTGACTACGTTTGGTTATAATTGGACTGGTAGTTTCTGAGAAGAAGATCTTTGAATGTCTTTTCAATAGGGTTCAATGTTAAAACTATGTTCCCCGCTGGCGGCCATCTTGGTTTAGGTAGGGACCTGTCGGATACAATTTTGGAAGAAACCATCTAAAGACCATTGTGTCTAAGTTTGGTTATAATTGGACTGGTATTTTCTGAGAAGAAGATCTTTGAATGTCTTTCCCATAGGGTCCAATGTTAAAACTATGTTCCC
>MJUU01056755.1:20596-46585 GCA_002080025.1 Modiolus philippinarum | reverse complement strand
TCTGTTGAATGAAATGCTGATCTTGCCATGTCGCCTTTTTTACGTCTACAGTGTTCGAACGCAATCGGAGGGAGGTAACTCTTACCATGACGTTCATTTAGTAACGTCTCACCTTAAAATGTACAATTCTTGATCCCCGAAGTTCCGAAATTGTACGAGACTTACAGGCCCTATTTTTGTTGATAATGCACTGGTTCTATTTTTGTTATATTATTTCTTTTGTTGCACTTGCTCTGTCATATTATTTGCCTCTAATTTAGAGAAGTCTGGTTGGTGTACTATACTCGTATTATTGACTTGGTCTTTCGCTAAATTTTGATACAAAGTTCAACAACAAGGAAAGTAATATAGGTGATTTATTTGTACTGGTACAACACTTAAGATATATCGTTAGGTGTTTGTTGACTTAATTGTTATCGGACTTTTTATTGTTACAACAGTACATGGCTAAAGTACGGAATGAAGTAAGCAATGAACAATAAG
This sequence comes from Modiolus philippinarum, assembly GCA_002080025.1. Taxonomy (NCBI): domain Eukaryota; kingdom Metazoa; phylum Mollusca; class Bivalvia; order Mytilida; family Modiolidae; genus Modiolus; species Modiolus philippinarum. The sequence continues at coordinate 46,102 of MJUU01056755.1, read as the reverse complement.
GACATTTAATTTCATGAAGGTAACACCCAAACTTAAACATTTTGACCAAATATATAAGCCCATGTATCTCGTATTATGGAAAAGAAAACTGATGAGGTTATAGCATTATGCTTAGCTCATAAAACACTGATATGAAACAAAAGGCAATGACAAAACACTTAAATAAAGGAAGAATACATCAATAGCTCAGGACAACAGAATTTGTTGTTAACTTCAATCGAGATATTAACAAAATGTATGAAAATCAGAGAATTAAACTAGTTTATTTCTTTTCTGATTTTTCCATCTTATCCACCCCTTCACAAACGGCTTTGTTTGCTGAAGACAACAAGAAATTTTTTTTGTTTGAAGCTATTTACAATCAGCTGCAAGCATACTGCGTCTTGCTGGAAGCTTTCAGCAAACTCTCAGGAATATTGATTGTTTGCTGGAAGATTGCAGAAAGCTTTGTTGATGAATTATTGTTTGTTGATTGTTCACAGGAAACTTTTTTATTCATCAGAAGTTTTTGCAGAATGTTATTAGAAACATTTCACAGGCATTGAAACAAATAGCAAACAAGTTAAATCATCCAATAAAAGACGTGCCAGAAATAGTCCTGATTGTTTTAAGTAATATTAAAGGATGCTACTTATAGCGAAGTCTCTTTCAAAACTTCCAAGAAGATCATAAACTTTGAATATTATCTATGTTATTGGTTTTTTTTTATTTTTATTTCTTTTCATTTTTTTTATATATATATTTTTTTTATTTATTTATTTATTTATCTTTTTTTTTTGATTGAAAAATGACCATCCCAATATTTAATGTTTAAGAAAACTATATAGTACTGAATTTGAGAATATAAAACTTATGTTTCACTTCGCTGCAGAACTGCAGCGCCATTTGAATAGTTAAATGTTTGCAGCAGGTCTACTACATATTTGCAGAAAACCTGCATTTTTTTATATTCATCGCAGGTATTTTGCAGATAATTTTGCGGTGGTTTAGCTGCAGGTCTGCAAATACGACTCACTTTGAAAATCTGTTTACATCTCATACGATTTTTTTTCAACACTGAAATTTTCATCCTCAGTAGTAGAACCTATTAAAAGCGTTGACACACCGAAGAGTATATAGCCTCTGATCTTTTCGAATTTTTGGATGATAAACTCAAATACATACCCGCATTGTTATCTGTGTTATCGGTATCCAAATAAACACTATGACACTTCAGATCATTGCACGCTTCCAGTGATGTAATATTAACACTTAAGTTATCTACTGATAAAGATAATCCTTCCCTAATAGCACTTATAAAATCATAAATAGTTTTGTTGATATTTATATCCAAATTTGCGTATCTATAGTTGAGATCATACCGTACCCTGGACCCTAAAAGCATACGGATTGAACCCTTTTGAAAAGATTCGGAGTGTTCCAAGTTTTTCGTCAGCCATGCATACGACGCAATACCATTTTGTTCCCATCCTAATATTTGCGAAAGTCGTCTACCAATATATTTGATTGCATTATGCTTACCCGATTTGTTGTAAAAAGTATGAATATGCCCCGCCTTATATGTAAAAGGAATATGTAAAACTGCGATATCTCCAAGTGTGTGCATTTGATCACTATTCAGACATCTTAATCTGAACTCCAGCATATTATTCATATCATTAAATGTACTCAAAGATGAATTATATGTCTTTTCGCTTAGTGTTACAAACACGCGGAAGAAATCTTGTTCGCTTAGGTTACATACACTAATGTAGTTTAAACATCTTTTAACAGTAGCCATCAACATCCCGCTGATTTCCGTGCAGTTAAAATGGGTATAAGCGCGAAGCAATGGCACCATTTCTGTTTGCAAACAATTCCGTAAGCTCTGTATCCATCGTTGAGTAGGTTCTGAAAACAATGGACTATGGTGCTGATATAACTCACACACTGCTTTTGAATACTTGATACTTATATCATCTTCTTTTAAACATGTATATTTCTTTTGTAAGCAAGCTCCATACCAATTACATTCAGTTACATTTGGAGCAAAACACCAGGGCTGAAGAGAAGGGTCTGTATTTAAACTTTTATCACCTATCCCTGAACAAGAACAATTATCAAAAACATCTCCATTAGGCAAACTATTTAGTTCTAGCATACATTGATAATAACAATATTGTAATCCATTCATACAATGGTGTCGACCTTCCGACTTCATTCGTATATAACTGTCTGTAAGACACGTTGCCCATTGATAACCTGTGTATTGCGGCACAAATTTAACACATTCAGTCTGTCCGGCAGGTCCTAATGTACTGTTACAACCTCCATGTACAACACTTATAATCCAGAGAAAAACAAAGAAAGATGATATCATAGCTGTACAAAATATTTAAGTGATAATTTAGGTTGTACAATTTACACTCGGTGATTCTATCACTCTTAAGATATGTAACGACTGCAATTTAAAATGGTCGTATATTATCATGATACACCCAAGATAAAGAAGGGACACAGTGATATCATTGTTTGCCGGATGTTATCACTTTAGGAACCTTATCAACAATGAATAAATATTGTCATTATTGAAAACGGGAAACGTCACTGTTCATTCATTTTAATTTTGGTATATGCACATGCAAAAAGTATTTATTTAGTGTCGGTTAAAAATTTTTAATTCTTTTTTACCTTATATGTTGACATAAAAATTCAAATTTGAATAGATTAGAACTTTTACAGGTAAAACAACTACCTTTAAAAATCGATATTTATCTGCACTAAACAGATAATATAAATTGAAAGTGGCCATATATATTGGCGCATTTCAAGCAACACACTATTATTCGGCTAGTCGGGTGAAATGTCCGTTAATTTTGTTTAATATGTGGTTACAACGGCAAAGGGTCCGTTGATTGGAGTTTGCTACGGGACAGTTGAGAGTAAATTTCAATTTTTGTTTTTAAAATTTTTTGATAAATTCCATATTAAGTCTACTCATAATCGTTAATTCCTAAAATGTGTTTGTCTACCAATGCATTTATCATTACGCTAGCCTACACTGTCACTGTTTTTAACATACGTTTCAAAATATTGTCATAAAACTAAAAGGCGATGATGTACCCTAGTATAATTTTGACAACAAATTCTACGAATATCAGTGTGAAAAAGATATTTGTTCGGAAAAAAGTTTATTTTTGTACTAGACACAAGATCTAATGTAGAATAGCTTAAATGTATGCAATCAGGTATTCTTTGTTCATTTTAAAGGGTTTAAAATGATTAATACAAATTTTTTGTCCGTTAATGAGTTGATGAGTTGATTACAAAATAAAAGACAGTTAATGAGCTTGTAGCCGGCAAAGCTTTACTGTCCAAAAAGTGATATGGCCTTTGCATATCTTTCCTGTATTCGAAACAAAGCGAAGCCGAGTGTGTGATATTGTCGAGGACTGATAACGGCAGGGCGATCTTCGAAAACGCACTGTACAAAAATTTACGATTGATAACAGACTGTTTTAGCCCTAATACTCGGGCTTGTTAAGGGTTACTATAGATTAGGAAGGTCGTTATTTGTTATTACTTGCGTTTGTTTCAAAGTTATACATACAAAGGTTTGTGATTAATAAGTATTCTAAACCGTAAGTACTCATAAACCATTGTCAAGCATTGTACTTGATATCAAGATAATTTCAAGTTTTACCCTAACTGACTGTAACTGCATCAACATACCCCACATTTAATACCGTTATACCGTATATTTACTTCCTGACTAGAGATTTTCCCATTACGATTTGCCTTTCAGAGAATTGATGACAATACAAGGACAGTACAAAAAGTATTTATAAAATAATATTAACTAATGAACGTATATATTCGATGATTAGATCATAACGCATATCAATTAAAAAATGTAAGCTAGTATCTGCCATATTCATAATCCCTTATTGTTAATGTAAGTCTATAATGCCAGTTAAAGATTGGCCAATAACTGCCAAATCTTAGCAGTTAAGATTTTTTATTTGATATTTGACTGAAGTGATGATCCAACTGTAAGCCAAAAATATTGTCAGCCGAGTGATTGAAGACCAGAAAAATCAAGGAGCAAATCAAAAACGTTAGATTTTTTTATTTGTTACTGCGAAGATATGGTACCATGAGGAAATCGTATTGTGGCACAGAGTGAACTTCGAATAATTCAGGAAAAGATTAATTGACATTGTGGAAAAGAAATATAGTTACAGATTTTGAATGTAAGTGAATACCTTATACCTTATTATCTGCTGAGGTGAAATATCCCGGCACTGCAATTTGATTGGTCGGAGGGTATGAGACCGTATCTATGTGGTGGCAAAAACGACTTTGAAACAAAACTACGGCACTTCTATCAGAATAATCAGGCTACACAGCGGACTGGAACCAAACTTGTGGCAATAGTCATTGGTTGGTTTCTTTTTAAAAAGTGTGAATCAACTCATCCAAGATAATCACAAATGGGATCAAATTTTAGCAATTACCCGTATGAAACACCTTCCAGAATCATCTCTGATATTATACTTACCTGCTGTTATAACCAAACAGTCACAATGTTCTTCAAATTGTATTTGACAATTTTACACTCAAACAAATTAAAGTGACTATCAGTGATTTACAGTTATGTAGTTGTGGATTAATTATATATGTTAGCTATTTTCTGCTCGTTGAGAGTCTGTATAAAATCTGAGAGTCTGTACGAAATAAAAGGAAATGGACATACTTTACTGTTGCACCAAAATGCTTATGGTGGCTTGTTTGTGCCATTTCGTCTTTTCGTTCTGTCGTGTTTTCGGGGCTAAAAGGCGCAAATTACCGGGGTGAAAAGACGAAAAGAGGCAAGTTAGCGGGGCGGAAAGACGAACACACACAAACTATAGGACGAAAGACGACAAATCAACCTGCTAATACGATACCTTACGACAAAACGAAAAGACAATAAATTAAGGTTGCTAAATAGGGGGCTATAATTTGTCGTCTTTACGTCTTTTTGGACGAAAAAGGAGATGGCACAAACAAGACACCGTAGTTCGGTTATTGTGTTATAACCCCCATTTAAAAAGTTTATTTTAAATGTGACTATGAGCTTTTTCGATTCTGTGGACTGCTAAAATCAATATAATAATGATTCAAGTGAAAGATGCACAAGTTTTCATTGATTACCTATTTAACTAGATGTTCGAAAACATCTGAGGAAGAACTTTTGTTGACAAGGGACCCTCTAAAATCAGAAAATGGATATATCATGCAGAACTCGATATTGGAAATCCTGAAGTTAAGATGCAATCTATAAAAGACTTATTTTCTACTCTGTGGTCCTCTTATTTCAGAAATATGATATTTCAAGTAGAAGGTGTGCAAAATGATTACATGTACGTACCTATAAGTTAGTTTGAATAGGTAAATAATTATTAAAAACTTGGTTAACCTTTAAAAATTAATACAGAAGTTACTATCGAAGTTACTGTTAAATATAGCTACTGCAGATGGCCATTTCGAAACCTTATTTTTTTTCAGCGCAGATCATATCTAAATATTTTGGAAGACCGTTAACCAAAAGATGATGTAAAACTAAAAATGTTTAATATTCTAAAATTTAGTTGGAAGCTGGCTTACAAATTCAAATGCAGATCAAGAAACCAACAGACGACACAGGTAACCGACTATAGACATTGCATTCATGATTGTCAAATTGAAAGTTTACTTTTCGAAAATGATGACTACGATGATCAGACAAACTCAGCTATATTTTCAAAAAGTTCGATCATATATCAATCAAACTAAACGAAATTAAGGTACAAGTCAGTTCTAGATCTCGGCCACAATCTTCTTTTGTCTTTCTATTCTCGTCTTTATTTTCTATTATTTAAAAACATTGTTCCAAAAAATGTTATTTATCATGTTATTTGCTATTTGCCTTCCTGTCGTTTGAATATATGCTGCACTAAGTTGGCATAACTTGTGTCCAATCGTTTTGCTTTCTTTGCAATAAAAAATTATCAATCTTAAAAAAAAACAACGGATAATAACCCTTATACTTCGACTCTGCTTCGGCAAACGATATTACAACTTTCAGATTTACTCTCAACTGACCTAGTTAACGGACTGAGTTTCCAGGGCCTTTCGATTAACGGACTGAGTTTTCAATAATTCTTGATTATCTTCATAAATGTAAATCAGTGCTTTATGTTGTTAAGATAGTGTGTGCTACTTATTCATATTTTTCATAGGACAATAATATATGTGTGTTTCCTGTGGTATTTTTCTCATAAAACACTAAAAACTGAAGTTTGTTTACATCTATAAAGGTCAAAATATAGTGGTGAGTAACACGCCTTTCTGAAATACGTTTAAATGGTGCAATGTCCACAAAAAATGATATCATAACAATATTCACACATTATTTTTACACTGGTAGACAAATTGATTAGTTTCCTATAAATTGCATGCGTTATGAAAAAAGCAAATTTTGATTGACATTTATGTTGATATTACGATAAATTCTGATTAACTGACTGTAACCTACTCCAATCAATGGACCCATCACCGTTGTAACCACATATAAAACAAAGTCAACGGACAATTCATCCGTTTAGTCTTATGACCGGTGTGAAGCATGTTCGAATCCAAGTTGTGATTGATCGAGAACTAAGAACATCTGTAACCAAAATTTGTCATTGCACCACCTGTGTTTTAGGTTCGATAACTCTTGTTTAATGAATAAATAATGACAAACGTATCAACAAAGCTATAGCAACAATATACTATACAGTCAATAGAAAAAAGAAGGGAAACGGGGAATGTGTCAAAGAGACAACGACCCAAAGATGAGTAATAACAACTCAAAGCCACCATAAGATCTTCAATGAACGGTGAGAACGGCAGGTCGGAGTGTGCCCCTGAACAAAGAGCAATCAAGTTCAGCGAAATAAACATCATCCTAGACTCCTGTAGACATAAAGTAAACTAACTAGAAAAAGGACAAGACACGCAAAGGCTTAATAAATTCCTGACTTAGGACAGGCGCAAACCTGCTGCGGCGGGGTTAAACTAGTTTTATTGGATCCAAACCTTCCCCCTACAGCCAATGTGATAAATCAAAAAACAATCGTAACAACAGTAAAATTCAGTTGGCAACAGGACTGAGTCAATTGTGAAAATGAAACTGAAAGAACTAAATATACGGACAAAAACATGAAATCACAAGAGACTACTAACAGTTAACTGACATGCCAGCTCCAGACCCATCACCAACTGACAAAGTAAGTTATGTACCCTCAGTATACAGCTTCCACCAAGATCCCTTCCTGTGAGGAGTTTAGAATAATGATTTCATGTATATACCGGAATACATAACCCGTGTCCATTCAATACAGATTTTAGAAACTTAGAATGTGTTTAGTTAAATTGCAAAGACCCTATAAAAAATCAATGTTAATACCAAAGAAGGCCATACGTAATGACTTGACGACAATACCGTAATTATAACCCTTATGAATTAGACGATTTAAAGGTTTTATAAGTTTGTTTGTTAAACCTGTTTTTGAAGGTCATCCTTGGGACCCAAAAATCTGACCTTAAAAGAGAGGTGACCTTGTAATTGAGGTTAAAAAAACAAATCTATAACTACAATGAGACAACTTCAGAGTGACCTGATAAGGTTTTTGCTGTACCAAGGTGACCTTTAAAGCAAGTTTGACTGTAGATGTAAATACATAAGCACATTTTTTTCGTAGCTTATCTTGCCAGTGCTAGTATCCTCAATTCCAGTTAAGCAGTAAATATTTACGTCAAACCTTTAAACATATTTTTTAAATTAAAGGTTTATATTGGATGTGGATTGTTTCCATTGATTCATTCACTGTTTTCCTTTTTTTTTTTTTTGGGGGGGGGGGTGGTCATTTAGGGCTTGTAATATGGTGTGAGGTTCCTCACTATGTTGAAGACTTAACGGTGACCCTAGATGCTTTGTTTTTGGGTCGTTTTTTACCTTGAGATGGGATGTTGTCTCCCTGACATTTACCCCATTCCCTTTTTTTTATATTGAACCTGGACGTGTTTTCATTTTGTTTTTCCAACAACTTTCTTGTACGGCTTTTTCTCAACAGCATGATAATTGTAAAAGATGGATAACAGGACACACCTACAATGACTGAAAATTATAATTACATGCTACAAACTGCCATAGAACTACTCATGAAGAACACGAATAGGACAAAAGACAAACGTAGATTACGATAGGAACTCGGGACAGCCGGACTTGGTACCGGCACTAGCAAAAGCCAGCGGTAGTGTTAAACCAGTTTATGGGTAGCCATACCTCCCCTTTATCTGTCCCGTTTCCCTATAGTATAATAAAGATACGAATAAAACCAAAAACAGGTAGACTACTAACTCCATGACCACAATCTTGAAAGGGAGGAAAAAAATAAACAATACGTAATTTTTTAAAGATGGGTCAAGGGGTGCTCGCCGCTAAACTGCCGATTAGCTCGAGAAGCCTAGTCTGCTCGTAGAACACTGTCGCACTACGGAAGAAAAAATCAAACTCAAAACTTCCCGAAGGGTTTGGTCAAGAACCATCATAAATTTCAGTAGACATAGTTCCTATCCTTGATTACGTCCGTCTTTTGTTTTATTTGTGCTTTTCCGTGTAGTTCCCTGTCATATTGTGGCATGCAATTATAATTTTCAGCATTTGTAGGTGTTTCCTGTTGTCCCTTTTATTTCATAGGCAGTATCAGTAAGAGGCCAGTGTGTGTAATACCAATCTATTAACAAAACAGTAAGCCTCATGATTCTGTTTCACTCACCTGGACCATGGCTCTATTAAAAAGTCCAATAATGACATTATACCTTTATATTACAGGGTTCAATCTTAAACTAAGTTCCAAGAGGCGGCCGTCTTGGGTGGTATGCAAACCTTTTGAACACACGTTTTACAGTGGAACATCTGAGGACTACTGTGCGCAGGTTTTGTATAAAAAATGTTTGCATGGTTTTACAGGAGAGAAGCGTTGTTTTACATACGATCAAATTAATGATTATGTTGCTAGTTGCCATCTCGAATGAGATGCGGGCCAAGAAGATGCCTCATTAGAAGGGATTCAGACTAGAATACCTCTGAATGTGTTTTCCAAAGGGTTCAATGTTAGATTAGGCGTGGAACTGCCAGATTTTTTAAGATACCATGTTACTATGTTTTAACTATGTTTGGTCTAGTGGTTTCAGAGGAGAACTTTAAATGTGTTTTTCATGGGCCAAATGCTAAAATCAGTTCACTGGTGACGACAAAGTTAGATGAGCTTAGGACCTCCCTGAAACCTTTTCTGAAGTTTGATCATGTAAGGTCGATGTTGACTAAGTTTTATTTTCAACGTAGTTTCATAATAGAAGATTTTTTTAACAACATTCTCTTGGGATCAAATGGAGTCAGAGATCATAGAATAAATCTCTGACAGTCAGAGGAGAGACAACATACGCCGAGTGATGGCAGAAGCCTACTGTGGCTACAACAAGGTGAGCATGAAAACCTTCTTTTCCGATTTGACTTTAATAAGTCTAAAATATTATAGGCTAATCTGAAATAAAAAGGTTTAATAATATTTAATGCATGATATCCAATTTTAGTACGTCTGCCATACGTCAAATACGTGTCTTTTTACTACTTTTAATCACAACCTCATCATGTTCTATTCTTTTTTGATGAAACGTGTTATGTATTGTGAGATGACAAATTACGTACTATGAACCAAATATCCTGACCCGGATGGTGCTACAGAGGCACCAATCAGGATCACAATACTCTTACGAATTACTGCAATCAGAACTTTTTGTATGCTAGAAAAGTTTAACATGCCGACATCATAGTGAAAGAAGGGAAAGTTCTACAATTTTTTACACGATATCGATGAGAAATGTTAACGGGAAATAGAAGTGTTGTTACCCATTTAATAGGTACAACTCTGACAAAAAAACTGGACAGGTTAACATGGACTCCTTGAGGAGTAAGACCAGTGGTGTTGAGATTCAATAGGGTAAGTGTTTCCAGCTCGATTTTTTTTTGGGGGGGGGGATCGAAGCGCCTGGAAGTTCCAAATTGAACGATGTACAGATACTACAAGGGTATAGTTAATTCATCTAAAATCCTAGTATATTGTTATTTCAACACTAGTGCAGTATTTTAAAGTCTGAATATATCTTATAAGAAGCAGGAGATGCTTACTCTATCAGTGCAACTTATCTCACCTATGCATGGTTTTTATGGGATCCGTGTTGTTCATCTTTGTATGTGTGTGTGTCTTCATTTTTCTTTTCTGTGCACTACTCATGCTATGTCTTTGTTACTTTGTTTTTCCGATGTTGCCATTGTACGTGGATTATTCGTGGTAGATTGACGGTTCGGTTCAAACTTACTTTAGGAATTGTTATGAAATAAAGATGAAAAGCAGAGTCGTGGAATGTTTGTATATTTATTAGAGTCTGCCATTACTGTAAACAGACTTAAAAGCAATGCTTTATATATACAATTATTTATCAATTAACACATTAACAAGTACAAGCAAAGAACACATAAAACAAATCATGGAAGTATTATGGCGGTAGAATTCATGTTTGCTATAATTTGCTATTAATACAATATTCGTCTGATTGACTGATTTTCACTGCACTTTTAACCTTGTCTAGCGTAGGTAAAGTGAATGGTACTTTGCTACTATTTTGTCTGGACGGTTCTGAATCGTCTGTATTTCTCGTACCATTATAGGAATCTGTAAAGAATAGCAAAGTAGAATGTTTTAAATGATATCTTAAGGTGCAGCAATATTATCATATTGTGAAAACCACCGGAAACACAAATATAACCTAGTTTTCTCCAAGATGCTGGGGAAAATCCCTCTTAAGGGAGCGCTGAGAATAGAAATAGGTCTGGCTTGTGAGGTTTAACTTCACCTTAATGGGATGTCCAGACGATGCTAATGATTGGGTAGGTAACGTGCACGTTAAAACACTTTTTAAGTGGTTAGTATTTTGCAGATTGCAACATTTCTGGCTTATCTTATTTTATATTTTCCTTTCCTGGGACAAAAAATGTTCTACGCCATGGTTTTTCTTCATAACACCGATTTAATATGAATAGACATTGATATGGCTGAAATATTGTTGAGTAGATAATAAAATAGAATTATATGTCAACATAATGGTGAAATACCAAAGCACAAACAAGGAACAAATACGTGAAACATTCACTATTGACCAATATCTTAACTGATTTTACCAGAGTCAGTAGTTTTTGGACATAAAATGTCTGAACTCTGGTAAAATCAGTTAAAATATTGGTCAATAGTGAATGTTTCACGTATTTGTTCCTTGTTTGCGTTTTGGTATTTCTACACTACATGTGTTGTAAATTACTGACTGTTATTGCGAATGTCTGTCCCGTGTTGAGTCAACACTGATCAGTCATTCTCAACGCTACCTGTATTGTAAAAGACTGATCCGCGTTGAAAATGACTGACAAGCGTTGACTCATCATTTGACAGACATTTTCAACGCGGGTCAGTTTTTTACAGCACATGTGGTGTTGAGAAAGACTGATGAGCGTTAATTAAACACAGGACAGACGTTCTCAACAAATATTAGACTTTTGCAACACAAGTTGTGTCAGCGTTGGCTCAACGCTGGACAGACTTTACAACTAAGACTAGTCATTTAAAACAAAAGAAAAGATTTTTTACATTAATTAATTTGTAGTTGTTAGCTCACCTCACGAAGTGAGGGGTGCTTATGTAATACCCCTAGCGTCGGCGTCGGCGTGTGCGTCCAGTTAGGTAGAATGGTTAAAATTCATTCCTGCTTACTGACATGTCCCACATCAACCATACTGGTATGTATGATGCATTTAGGGATGACAGCTGCAATGCATGCTTCGGATGCTGTCTGTGACCTACATTTTACACATGAGAGACTTAGTTAGGTAGAAAGATTAAAGTCTTAGAAGGACTATTACTTAATTTCAAAGTATGTTCATTTTAATTATTTCCCCCTAAACTTACAGAGAATGAACAACAAAACCCCTTTCTAAGCTCCTGACTTCATTACTTACTGCAGACAAAATGGTTTGTCCTTAGCTGTTTTTGGCCTTCCTTTTAGGATCCTTTTGGTACTTTGTTCTTCATCAGCTGTACACATATTTCGGTTTTTGAATTTCCAAATATTTATATTCGATTTCCACTGAAGAGAATAAGTTGTCGAAATGTGCATTGGCAGAAAAGAAATTCACAATAACATCGATATTTTGTCATTTATTATATATATAGACAAAAATATTCAACAAGTGGAGTAAATCGAATGTGGATTCTCAAAAAAACTAGAAAGACTTGTTTGACATATATCTTCAAGCGAACTTAATCGTTGCGGCAGAGTCAAAGCTTTGATTTTACTACATTCTATATTACTTTTCCACATGATAAGTTAAAGTCACTTCTCCAGGATATTATACATTAGCCTTTCTGTACTAAAAAAGATGAGATAAATATACCCATATTTGGCACTAGGTAAAGATAGTGCCTATGTTGCTAAACATCAAACTGACTCCAACAAGAACTATAAAGAGGATGATGCATTGCAATGCTGGAATTTTTAATTGCTAACATATTTGTAGAATATCAAGGACAAGTATTTCAGTAAACAAGGAAGATACCAATGGGGACTTATTGTATTTTAGCCGAATTGTTTTGCTCAATACAAGGGCTTAATCAGAAAAAAACGATAAGCTAGCCAAGTCATTTAATTTCAATTTCCGTTATATAGATATGTGCTGTTAACAGAGCAGGACATGCTTACCGTTCCAGAGCACCTGATGTCACTTTCAGTTTCACGGCAGTTCACATTGTGAGTGCCATGGTTTTAATTTTTTTTGTGTTATTTTTTATTATTATTTCTGTGCTTTGTAGCTATCTAACGTCCTTGTTTTCTAATATGGGGGCATAATTTATATACGAATAGATCCATTGCGTAATAGCATAATAAAGATATAAATTCCTGTAGCACAAATTTCCCCTATTAGAATCAAAATAATCCCTGGTCTCCATAGATTGTGGGCATTTCAATATGCGAACTCGTTGTTTTCGCTTATTTGACCCCTCGCTATTGCTTGAGGTTTAGCTTATGTATAAGTGTCTACAATCTATAGCGGCCATGATTTATTTTTTAATTTATACTTGTAAGATGCGTTTATAATAATATAATTGTGAAAGTACTAGCTGTTCTAGAAATATTTACGTTATGACTATGTTTAAAATACATAGAAACCTTTTGTTGAATTAATTTTTCAAATTAACCCCCACAGTTTCAGTATTCTAAATGCAGACGGACGCACAGTCGTTTTGGCGGGACTACTACAATATATATTGATCATGAAAAAAATGAAATTTTGAAGAAATAAATAGTAAAAGGCATTCTAAAGCGTATTTACGGGCATTCATCTCCACATTCGAAGTATAAGTTTATCATGATGGATCGATACGAAATACAAAGTTAGAGATTATCTAGAAAATGCTCACGAGAAACCTACATTTAAATGATCACATAAATGATATTTATTTTCCTTTTTCGGTAGCTTGTGTACCATCCACTCGGACGAAACTTTCCAAAGTGTAAAATACTGCATTCATTTATATCTTTTCGCTTACTTGTTCTCAATCATTAAATGTTCGGTGTATACTCTTCCAAATGTTTTGAATCGGTATGTACTGAAGAGATATAAGTTGTCGAAATGGCCATATGCAGAAACCAAATTTATAGCACCTTCGGCATTTAATTATTTTTTTTTACTACTGGCCATGGGCCGATGACTATGCTGGCGAACTGACCCGGCCAAGTAGTCAGTACTTCGGTGCTGACACGTAAACCGATTATCATTTTTGATGAAACTTGCATTACCGACATTTTTGAAAATTTCGCTAATACTAAGGAGTATCTCTCTCTCTCTCTCTCTCCCCCTCTCTTTCTCTTACGTGATTTTGGCTTTTCAATCAGATCTTTTTGGTTATGTGTTCTCTTACAGCTTTTCAATGTTCGGTTTATAGTTTTCCAAATGTTTTGCTTTGATTTGCACTGAGGAGAAATAAGTTGTCGAAATGGCCATGTACATACTCCCTTAATATACAGTTACTTCGTTGTTTTATTATTCACAGAAAAAAAATCATGGAAAAATTAAACAAGACAATTAAAAGGAACGCTCTGACTAAAAGATTTATATATATATATATCGTATCCCAAACAACATTTTTTTCTTCATTTTTCAAATATAAGAATAAGTTGGCTACATACGTTTTAATTCTTTGGTACTATGCGAGTTGCTGGACTGTAAGACTGTTGACTGTTTAAAATAGAACATAAAATGATACAATAATTTTACATAAAAATGCAGAAAAATGTAGATTTTTTAAATTATTTTCCCGTTAATTTGTGTACGTGAAACATAGATATTACTTGTATTCTTATAAAAATATATTTCATGTAAATTGTTTGTCCAATCGTTTGGCTTGTAGTTCTAGTTAAACTCTACAAAACTAAATTCGCAAATGTACGGTATCTAAAGTTTAGATGTTTTATAAAATGAAAGTTTGTGCGAGGCTTTCGTCGCATAATTCAGAGTTACCTTTTAGTACATTTTGGATTTTGATTCTTAGTCAGATCTTACATATGTTTTGTTTATCAGGAAATGTCTACAAGAACTAAAAATTGCAATCACCGGCCCCGTCTCATAACTCAACAAGAGAAATAAAAATTAAAAGCAAAAGACAAATGAAAACAATATTCGGAACTAGAGTAAAAAGGACTTGGTACCGACACATGCAAAAGCAAGCGGTAGGATTTAACTGGTTTTGGGACATCCAAAACCTCCCCTTGCAGTTTCCACAAGTTCCTTGCACAATTAAACATTAGCATCAATGTATCAACAAAGTTTCATTTAAATTTAAAGAACAGAATTACCGAACAGAATTGTTTAGAGCCGAAATCCAAGGAACAAAAACCATTATAAGTGTAAAACTACCGGGGAACTTTCAACCGGAATGATCCTGACTTGGTATTGGCGTTTCAAAGAAATAACACGCAAGAACTCTCTATTACCGTAGTGTTCAGTCGTAATTAAACATTTGCTATTGAAAGGTCGTAAAAGAAATGTTCATCTCAGTTCCAAGTAAAAAGAATCTTGAATCACAATTTGGACCGAAACGTCAATTTTTTCAACAAGGAACCGCCATCAATTAAACAACCTGTTTAGGTCTCGTATAAGACGCAATTTTTTTAAACCCAAAGAAAACAAATAAATTATGGTTCAGAGTGAACAAAAGATAAGTCTACATAAACTTCGTTTGAGAGACTTAGTTAAGCTCTAACCAGTACAAATGTAAGCGAGGTGAAGCAAAATCATGATGCATGTCTATTTAGTCGCAATAGATATAATAGTTGCTATATGAAAAATATGCACATGGGTGATGAAGCATATTAAGGTAATGGGCAAATAACGTAACATGAAAATGATCTTCGGTAAGCGCCACGCTGGTCTATGATAACGCAGTGACAACGGTGCCAACGCACTTACAACGGTATTTGCAACGCACAGACAACGGGAAAATATGGCGATGCGAAGACACACATTTTATTTAATGAATGATAGTCAGTAAAGTATTTATTCTATTGTCAATAGTACCCACAGGGAATGTATTAACAAATCATCGTATCGTGCTGTAAAAGTATTTCGAAATAAATATATTACATGTACGATAAAACTAACAACCGTTGAAACGCTCATGCCGAAATGTTTGTTGTTTTGTAAATTTTCTGCATTTTTGTTAAAATGAATAAATGTGTGAATGGAACCTAAAGCATAAAGAAAAACATTATCTTTTTGTTTCTTCTCAAAATATGTTGGACATTTGTAAATTTGTACTTGAATAGTATTTTTTAAGCCAACGCACAGTACAACGATTTCATTACAACGCGAAAACAACGGTGAGGTACATAGCATATGATACAAAATATATATCCTATTAGAGATAACTTAAATTTTAAGTTATGTGGTCAACTGTATGTTGTTTATTGTTATTTATTTTTAACATTTAATATTTCTATTTTTAAAAAAAAATTAAGGAAAACATTTCCTCCATAAATTGATGCTTAATCCTTGGGACGGTAAAGTTGAAGCTATCTATAACACGCTCATTTGTCTATTATATTTTGTAAATGTATGGGGGAGAACCATGAGCAATCAAATGCCCAACTATATGACGCAATGCTTTCCTATACCCGCTACATGGGTAAAATCTGCTTTTATCAATTACAAAGTTTGATATATTCTACATTTAGTGTGATAATGGGATACACGCATGACATGTAACCGATAATTTGTTCTAGGCATTAAGCAGGAAGCATAAATGTGGCAAATAAGCTGTATGGTTCTCGAGTTCAATTTGATTTAAAAATCTAGTAGTATGGAGCATGTTATGGTACGCTTCAAATCAGTCAATAATTTGTCGCTGTTTGGAAGGTAGCAGTCAGTATTTCTTTACTAAATGGAATCTTGTCCTGTCCCACCTTACTGGTATTGAGACATTTATTTCTACTTAAAATACACAAGAGCTCGAATCTCGCGGGTAATTGTTTTTTTTTTTGTTTTTTTTTTGTTTTTTTTTTTTTTTTTTTTCTTGTTGAATAGCTTATTATTGGGAGAACACAATATCAGAATTTCATAAAATCGACAATATGAGAAGTCTTTAAAATATTGTAATTTTAACTGTGTAATTCCACATTTTGTGCAACTTTTTCCGTAAAACGTGCTACATACTCTTTAAATTCGTAAAATATATCATTTTTGGAATCCTTTGCACTTGTTTAACAACATATCTAAAAATTATGAAAATGACAATATAGCAAGAAACTGTTGGATATGCCCTTAAGTTTTACGATAGTCTTTAAACATCAACATTAAAACCTACCGTCAGATCTACGCGTGTAATAGCATATTTTTTCGTTTTCCGTGCGTTGCAAAGACCGTTTTCAGCGCATTGGCGCCGTTCTCAGTGCGTTATCATAGACCAGCGTCAGAGCTGCAAAAGGTTACGCTTCTCAGTTTTAAAATGTTTAAATGATGTCAAACAACGGCAGTAGAATACCGAAGGAACAAAGGAGTGAAATTTACAAAAATCAAAGTCTAAAGGCATGGCCAAAACGAGAACACAGAAAACTAGACTGTCGGAAACGACAGTGATCCCCGCACCCTTTTATGACACAAAACAGCTATAGACCCTGGGTATAATTTTTCTTAACATTTTTTAAATTTAACTATTGACAGTCACTATTTTTAAGGATATATGGTTGTTAGACAGAATTCCAAAAAATAAGTCGTCTTTGAGACTTTCAGGAATTTTGCCAAACTTGGAATCATATATTTTGGAAATCAAATTGGTGAAAAGTTTCTTCTAATTCTACAAAATTTTTTAACTACGGTTTCAATGTAGAATTTAAAAAAATTAGTGGTCTTTGACAATTTCAGGAAATTTACCAAATTTGGAATCAATTATTTTGGAAATCCTATTGGTGAAAATGATTGACCTTATCAAAACAAAAATTCAATTCATGAAAATGATTGCCCTAATGGAAACAAACCCTAACAGCATGGTTGCTAGGTAGAATTCCAAAAAATACGTAGATTTTGACACTTTCAGGAAATTTACCAAAATTGGAATCAAATATTTTTGAAATTCAATTGGTGAAAATGATTGCCCTTATGGAAACAAATCCTTACAGTTTGGTTGCTAGGTAGAATTCCAAAAAATATGTGGTCTTTGACACATTCAGGAAATTTACCAAAATTGGAATCAAATATTTTTGAAATTCAATTCGTGAAAATGATTGCCCAAATGGAAACAAATCCTAACAGTATTGTTGCTAGGTAGAATTCCAAAAAAATAAGTGGTCTTTGACACTTTCAGGAAATTTACCACAACTGGATTTAAATATTTTTGAAATTTAATTGGTGAAAATGAATGTCCTAATGGAAACAAATCCTCTAACAGTATTGTTGCTAGGTAGAATTCAAAAAAATAAGTGGTCTTTGACACTTTAAGGAAATTTACCAAAATTTAAATCAAATATTTTTGAAATCCAATTGGTGAAAATGATTAACCTTATCAAAATGCTACAAGTATGGTTGCTAGGTAGAATTAAAAAAAAATAAGTGGAAATTTACCAAAGTTGGAACCGGAATCAAAGATCTGAAAGCTTATTGCGCATCTACAGACTATATGCAACAATTTCGCAACAAAATTAAATCCATAAATCCCAAAATGTAGGATGAGTTTGCGTCGCATGCCATATGTGTCACAATCCACATTTTGTGGTCTTTGTCAAATCGACATCTTGGGGCCTCTTGTTTGCATCAAGGTAAATATCAAAAATCCGAAAGCTCATTGCGCATCTACAGACCATATGCAACAATTCTACAACAAAATAAAACCCTGAATCCAAAAATGTAGGAGGAGTTCGCGTCGCATGCCACATGTGTCAAAATTGACATCTCGGGGCCTCTTGTTTTCACCAAGACCAATATAAAAAATCCAAAAGCTTATTGCGCATTTGCAGCATATATGCTACAGTTCTATAACAAAATTGAAACTCTAAATCCAAAAATGACGGAGGAGTTCGCGTCGCAAGGATTTGTAACGGACGGACGGACAGACGGACGGACGGACGGACGGACAGACGGACGGACGGACGGACGGACAGACGGACGGACTAACGGACGGACGGACGAGGCCAACGACAATAACCCCGAACTTTCATTCGAAAGTTCGGGGATAACAATGACGCCAGACACAAAACAACGACGCTAGGTAGACACAAAGCACAGAACCAGAAATCACAACATTCAAAACAAAGCACTCACAGTGTGAACTCCAGTGAAACTGAGAGTGACATCAGGTGCTCCGGAAGGGTAAGCATGTCCTGCTCTGTTAACAGCACCCGTCACACTGTGAGTGGGTAAATCCAGGAAAATGTCAAAGTCGGTAGTCAAATCCGGGAAGACGTGAATATAGCTGAAAATGTCCACTTTCATTTGGGATACTGACACGTCATATCTTTCGATGATGTTATGGTGACGGCCATAGAATTTCTTGAGGGATGAAAACAAATCCCTGACTAAGCAGCTTTTGGGACAGTGTTTTTGGTCTGTTCAAAAAATCACTTTGCTTACCTTTGTTTTGCTTGTAGTGCTTGACCTCATTCTTGACCTGAATCTTGATAAGATTTTGCTGAGTCCTTCTCTAACCTTGGAATGAGAGAAAAACAGGGAATTACTGATGTAACACCATCCAAATCTAAACATATGCAAATAATGGCAATGAACTACCGGAGCAAGAAAGAGATACGGAATTACAGAAATAAAACTCAAAAGACATGACACAAACACGAAAAAAAGAAAATAGAAGGTGAAAGGCATGAAACATCAACAATGCATATAAATATCACAAACGCAACATTGCAAAGAAAAATGCACTTTCATACATTTCATGAAAACGGATAGTGAGATTTGACGCTTCAAACTGAAACGTGTTAGGAAATATATTGCAACGTCACATTTTCAGTGAAGGAATGCAGATTAAAATAAAAACTTGTAATTTGAAATATATGAAGAGGTAAAGATGAAGATGGTGATATTAATTTAATCTTTATGTGAATTCGTGGTAACGGTGATAAAATTACTGAGCGGACGTAACGGTCATAGAATTACTGAGCGGACGTACCGGTCATAGAATAACTGAGCCAACTTAGGGAAGAAAAGTTGAGCATATTTCTGGCAAAGCAGATTTGAGACAGTATTATTACTCGTACGAACCAGTGCTATGGGCCGTCTTGAACTTAATATGAGGTATGAGCATATCTCATTGTTGAGCGCCTCATAGTGACCTCAAAATGAAGGACAACAATCAAAGTGTTGTTCCATTGCTTGGTTTAATCATGTATTTGTAGAGACTTTGTCTCATGTGTACTTACTCCATATCCGTTCATTGTTAATATAGCTGAAGAAGTCGCAGTATATTTTGTACCACAAAATAACCTTATTTTCTTTGTTAGACACTATAGATGTTTGGATATTAATGTAACTTTATAAAAAGGCTTACCTTTTTGTTGAAAATGGTGTGAAAAATGAAAATGAAAAGTCCCTGTAAAAAATCAGATAGAAATATTTCAATTTTAGCTACAAAATGTGTATATCAGAAGAAGCCTCCGTTTAAACAAACGCTAAAAAAATATTCATTGCTCACAAGTGAAATATGCACACATGTAGATGCTACAAAGATTTATCACCACTGGTGTAGACAGGGAATTTGCATTCGAGTATATCAATACTGATATTATTGATATTCAAGATCAAGACTCTTCATTGTGTCAACCATACGTAAACAGGTAATCCATGAACATTGCAAAAAATTCAGCTGTACTGGCCTAAGCAGACAACGGTTGGATATTGATTATTTTGTCATCTTTTCATTTTTGTTGTGTAATTTATTTCGCCAATTTATAGTATATATCGTTATATATACATTGATCTGTTTTTCGTAAATATTTTGTCGACTAGTTGTCTTCAAAATTCATCTGTCGATCACATATTGTATCTGTATTGCATATTTTTTTTTAAATAAAACAGAATTCTTTATTATCTTTAACATACATGGCACATTTATTTTGTTTTATTTTTATATTTGTTTATGCAATATTACATCCCATTCAATGATACCTTATTATTTGTGGGGTTCAAACGGCTAGTGCTTTAGTTTTGTGAAACTCTGGTTCATTTCATTTGATTTGTTCCTTTTCTTAATTAATGTTACAGCCAAATTGGAATTGTCTTGTTATTTGTAATTTGGAATCTCCTTTTTTTTTGTTTGCTTCGATATTCGTTTGCCAATTTATTTGACTAGCCATTTTTATTTGCCAATTTCAAATATCGATCAAATAGATTAAATTAAGTAAATACTAATACATCCAAGAGAATTTCATTACAATAAGTACATTTAAAGAAGAATATTGTAAATGTTGTATTCTCACTATTGTTTGTTGAATTTTATATTGAAAAATTTTAAAATCGGACGGCCCTGCTAGTTCATAATACAGAAAGCCTATTAGTAGCCAAAATCCATTGTACAGGAACTGTAGAGAAACTTGATTCGCAGTAACTTCGGTATTTTTGTTATTCAAACACTTTTTATAAAGATTAATTCTATACTTTTAGAAAAGAGCAACAGAAAAAGCAATTTTTTATGTCCCTAGCCCATTCTACCTTTTTTCAGAGGCAAACCAAACACACTTCACCCGGATGTCCAATAAACGGTTATTCCGTTTGTAGTTTTATTGAATTAGCTGACCTTTCCTTCCTGATATATATGTGATTCATTACTGGAGTTGACTAATCAATCCATCAGGTAACAAAATTTTGAAGCAACTGTGAATTTTGTTTCTGCATTTGGCCATTTCGACAACTTATATCTCTCAGTGCAGACAAAATAGAAACATTTGAAAATCCATAAACTAAAAAATGTGTAAAAGCTGTGAGAGGACGAAGTACGAACAAAATCTTAATAGAAAAGCCAAAAGCTGCTAAGGACAGTGCTACGCAAAAGGGGATGCTTCTTAGTTTTAAACAAAATTTAGATTTTGTAAGTTTCCAAATAAAATCGGTTTTCGGGCCAGCACCGAAGTACTGTTTCCTGGGTTGGTGAATACCCTCAGTGGCATCGTTCCAGTGGAATTTAAAAACAAACAAGAGGCTCTCAAGAGCCTGTATCGCTCACCTGGACCATGGCCAATACATAACTTCAAATCAACTTATATGTTAAAGGGTCTCATTTTCTATGTAACTAAACACTTATGTTATATGATCCAACTTTAATTTAACTATTTTCCCCATTGCATGCCATCTTGGATAAGGGATGGATCTGCAGGACACAATTTTAAAGAAAATTAAGTATTGTGCCAAAGTTTATTTCCAACTGGCCAAATGGTTTTAAAGAAGAAGCTCTTTGAATGTACTTCTATATTACACTTTGTTTCCCATTGGTAGCCAATTTGCATAAGGTGCAGACTTGAAGGACATCTGTTTTAAAGGGGACCATCTAAAATACATTGTGACTAGCCAAGTTGTTTCAGATAAAAGCTCTTTGTATGCTCTTTCCATACAGTCGAGTAATAAATTAAGTTCCCTGCAGATGGCCATGTTGGATGACATTTAGGCATAAAAGTCACAATACATATATATATTATAGTCAGCACCTCATAAGCATCATTAATGCCAAGTTCCGTTCAAATCCATTCAGGTTAATTTCATCAACTGCTCACTAAGGCTTTATTTACTAATATTTTTAACATTAAGCAGTCTATGAAGCTGATAAACTACTTCAACATACATGTCAGCAGAGATCATAGTGATTCGACACTAAAGACCCAGTAATGTACACAATATGTTTATATAGGAAAAGCATTATAACATGAAATAAAGTAAAGATTAAGAAAGTTTTTTTCAAAAAATTGCAAAAATTTGCACAAAAACACTGTTTTTTCTCTTAATTATGGAAGAAATAATTTTTTTAAAGAATTCTCTAAAGCTTAAAAGAGAAAACTTAACTAAAGAAGATTTGAACACAGAATTTAAAGGGAAATAACCCATAACCATATGGCATTGGAAAAAAAATATATAAAAAAAAATGGTGAAAAACAGCCAATAAATCATACACAGGCTTTTGGATTTTTCTTCAAAATTTCAGAGTATGTAGATCTTGATATGCTGAACATTTTTTTTAATTTACACTTCACCTCTATTTGTTACAGTTTTTGAAATAAAAAATAAAAAATGCACAAATTTTGAAAAATTTACGGAAAAAGGGCTATAACTCTCAGACGGGTTTTCCAATTTTCTTCAAAACTGCAGAGCAGATAGATCTCGGCATTCTAAACATTTTAACCCACGTCAGATTTTTGATATCTGCATCGGTTTTTGAGTTATTAGCTAAAAACTGAAATTCACCCCAGGTTCTATTTTTAGCACCGGCGGCCATGTTTTTTATTGGATCATAATAAAATGAGGATCGCTAACGACGGACGGACAGACTGACTACGGACGGACGACGGACGCAAAGTGATGGCAAAAGTTCACCCTGGCATAGCCAGGTGAGCTAAAAAAAACGAAGTTATTGTGAATTTAGTTTCTGCATATGGCTATTATGACACATTATGCATCTTCAGTTAAGATCAAATCGAAACAATTTGAAATCCATAAACCAAAATATTTGTAAAATCTGATAGAGAACAAATTACTAAATGGATCTAGAAAGAAAATCCAACATCTACCAAGACAGAGCTATGCAAGAGGGAGATATTCCTTAATTCTGTGAAGTCCACTCGTTGGATGTCCTTGGTACTGGATTTGGCCAACTATTTCGATATGTTTGGTAATTAGTACTCCTTTCTGACTGTTTTGGAATTATGGTTTTCCATATTATTTGATTCTAATCTTGTAAAAGCTAAAAGACAACATTTGAATTCAAAGCAGTGTTTTTCTTGTTCTTATTTAAATTATTTCTACATCATTCTCCCTTTCAACAACGATTTTCTAACATATCCTGTTACCTACATAAATAAAATTCACAGTTATATATACATACTTGACAACCTGATGTTATGCAGAATAAGTATTTGAAAACAAGGGTTTCTTCATTAAATGCTAAAATTCCAAATACCCATGTCAGTCCAAGGACCGGTAAAAGACTTAATATACATTTTACGGCATTTCTGTAAATAGATACAATACAAAATATATTTGGCAGAAGTTATAGTACATATGAAAAAGAAAGGTATTTATGACAAGAAAGAATACAAAGTAAGTGAAAACCAACTTGTCAGACTAATAAGGAATAATCCATTGAAAATGGCAACATCTGAAATACAATGATACAAAGGCAACACAGAAGCGAAAAAAGGAAATACACATACAACAGCGACCAAAATAACAACCTTGGACTGGTAGAGTAGGCATCACCTGCTTCTTATAAGACACCCATCATGTTGAACATGTAAATGAAATAAAAGGGACAACGGGAAACACCTGCAATGGCCGAAAATTATAATTACTTGCCACAATCTGCTAGGAAACTACACAGGAAAAACAAAAATAAGACAAAAGACAAACGTAAACAACGATAGGAACTCGGGACAGCCGGACTTGGTACCGGCACTAGCAAAAGCCAGCGGTAGGGTTAAACCGGTTTATGGGTACCCAAATCCGGTGGTCAAGTCAAATCCGGTAGAGAAAACAGCAATCTTAAGCTTTCTAAAAGGCAAGATTTTTTTGTCATCTGAGAAATAGATATCCCATAGCGGTCCACAAAATCGTGATGTCGACCTTCAATCTTCTGCAAAGATGACTAAGTTATTGGTATAATACCTATATTTCAGTAAACTATTTTTGAGCAACAGGGCTGCCTCAAAGAAGTCACTGTATCGACCACAGGCAATGAGTTGCGAATGAGTTGGGAGAAAGTAACTCAAATGCCGGCGCTGTAGGAATGTTTTCAGGAGTTATACTTAGGGTGTCGAAGATAACTCTGTTTTGTACAGACCAAGATACAAAAAATAAAAAAACAAGGAGCATTATTGTAAAAGAAATGAACAAAACTTGTAATATTTTTGTCATACAGCTAATTAATATTCATTTTTATTTCAGGAAAATACACACCCAACATCCTGTAATTTTTAAAAAGTGTGTTAACTATGTAGTTTTGCAATGATATCTTATAATAATGACGAAATATGAGAGTCAGATTTTTTACATGAGATGTAATTATATTTAAATGACTAGCAAAGGGAGATAATTCAAAACAAAACAATCAGCATTTTCTTTGATTTTCACACACTTTGGTAAAGTAGATTTGTCTTAAATTTTACAAATATCTTTCTACTCCAAATTGTTTGCTAAAACAAAAGATTTGGGTTTTCCAGAGGTGTGTTAATACTGATTAAATATAAATTTTAATTTTCATAATATAATATTCGGAACACCTATGTATATCAGTTCAAACTATTGAAGAAATTCTTTCCATAAATGGCCAAATACTTTGAGGTTAATGGTATCTTTTGGTAGCCCTGAACAGAAAAGTGAACGAAAACACATATATATATATATATATATATATATAGACAACATAATAAACAAAGTGAATGACACAAATAAAATTGATATTTCGAGACCTGTCCGTCCCTTCATCAAAACATAATAAAAATTAAAGTGAAAAAAAAACCTATTTACAATTTACAAAGACTAAACTACAATTATTTATACAAAGTGTCAAGAGCTACATGTTGGATGCTGTTGTTTATAGATGTAACCATATATATATATATATATATATATATATATATATATATATATATATA
>MJUU01056755.1:0-20586 GCA_002080025.1 Modiolus philippinarum | reverse complement strand
CATATATATATATATATATATATATATATATATACGAGGTCTACCCCCTTAAGTGGTATAAAGTAAAAGAACTGCTCTTTTTGGAAAGGATTTTTCTGTGATCTGTAAATTCAAATATTGCCAGACATTTGAAAAAGACATATGTTTCTTATACTATAGGGAAACGGGACAGATAGAGGGGAGCTTTGGGTGCCCATAAACCGATTTAACCCTACCGTTTGCTTTTGCTAGTGCCGGTACCAAGTCCGGCTGTCCCGAGTTCCTATTGTTTTCTACGTTTGTCTTTTGTCTTATTCGTGTTTTTCATGTGTAAATCCATGACAGATTGTGGCATGTAATTATAATTTTCAGCCATTGTGGGTGTTTCCTGTTATCCATTCTTTTATATATGGATACACAAAGATTAAGTTATAGGTATTGAAAAACAATATGTTATATATCTATTTTTAATTTTTTTTTCTGTCTTTTTACCGAAAACTGAAATGGAAAATTTTTTTTGAATTACGTAAAGTTTACTTGGAGCAGTTAACTTAGAACGGGTATCAAGTGTGCTCTAGAACTGGTCTAAGTCTGCTCTAGAATCCTGGCCGCTCTGACCAGTCATGGTCATAGCTAGAATCCTGACCGTTCTGGACATAGCCATGACTGCTCTGGTCTGTTCAACCCATGACCGTTCTACTTAAGTCTGTTCTGGCCATGACTGTTCTACTTAAGTCTGTTCTGACTGCTCTCAGCTGACCTGTTCTAGCTATGACCGCTCTCATACATGTACCAGCTCTGGTCACAGCCCTGACAAATATTTTTAACATGTACAATATTATTACGTATTCGTATATTTCAAGATTAGTTAGATAATAAAAACAAAAATAATATTTTTTAAAAATTACAAATAGAATTATAAGATGAATTATTCATATATAAAATTGCATTTTGCCGGAAAGTGGTCTTTTCGCGGGTAATTATTTACCTGTGTTTATCCAGGTAAAATTAAAAGTAAGAGATAGTATCCAGAAAACTTAATCGCAATAGTTTTCCAAAATTTATTATTATAAAATAAAAAAACACGTGAAATTAATG
The DNA here is from genome assembly GCA_002080025.1 of Modiolus philippinarum. Classification (NCBI taxonomy): domain Eukaryota; kingdom Metazoa; phylum Mollusca; class Bivalvia; order Mytilida; family Modiolidae; genus Modiolus; species Modiolus philippinarum. The sequence continues at coordinate 19,509 of MJUU01056755.1, read as the reverse complement.
AATTGTAAAATGTCAGTCATTATCAGATTACGTTAATTGGAATTAATATTACCGTATAGCAGGGGTGTAAAATTTGGCGGTTTCAAAAAGAAAATGTTAACGAAAAATTATTGCGGTTTTTATTTTCGGGATTACGTAAAATACATGATAAAATATTTCCCTGTTACTAAAAAGAAGTGAGTTTCGGTTTAAAATAAGTGTTGATCAACATGAAATATTAAAGAAAAGAATGCTAATCATCCTTTGATTTTAAATATTTTAGTACCATTAATCAATTATTTTGTTATTACATGTAATTTAGTACCTGAATTTTCAGTAATTTCAAATATTTGTCACCTTCACAGCTTGGCCTGAATACAAACTTAAGACATGCACAATACATGTAGCGTTGCTCGACAATTAGCAAAGAATTCCGCTTAAACCGGTGCTAGGGGCCGTCTTGAACTTACTATGAGGTATGAGCAAAGCTCATTGTTGAAGGCCTCATGGTGACTTCAAGATGAAGAACAACAATAAAAGCGTTGTTCCTTTGCTTGTTTTTTCCATGTATTTATAGAGACTTTGTCTCATGTGCATTTACTCCATATCCTTTTATCACCAATAAAGATATCCCAAGCCGTTATGATAAATATTAAATAATTTCCAAAAGTAATTATTTAAAAAAAAAGGTTATACATTTCATATAGTTACATGTTTAAACATATAAACTGTAGAATAAAATTTGGCGGAATTTGTATGGCGATTTAAGCTAGACCGCTGAAATACGCCAAAATTGGCACCCCGTGAAAACAGCCCGCTATACGGTATTTTAAAACAATCGTTAAATATGATATAAGTTTTTTTATTGAAACGTTTTTGAGCTCGAGAAAAAAGATATTCTGACACATCTAATCTGATATCCAGTTTAAATTCTAGAATCAAAACAGCCGTGCCCAGAGCAGACTTGGCAAAACGGTCATGACAATAATAGACTTGGCAAGAACAGTCATGGCCAGTGCAGACTTAGCTAGAAGTAGTAGAACGGTCATGGACAGAATAGACTTGGGTAGAACGGTCATGGCTAGAGCAGACTTAGATAGAACGTCATGGCTAGAATAGAAATGGTTCTAGGACCAGAGCAGACATGATTCTAGGACTGTTCTAAGTCTGCTCCAAGTTGACTTCAAGTTAACTTTGATTTGTTCTCGAGACTGCTGTCCAAGTTAACTTGGACGAGAGGTTTTGTCTGTACCCCACTGTACGTCCCTGTGATATATTTATGTAATAAAATCAACAATGCATGGAAAGGTCCGATTTTGTACTTATATCTTTACTTATTAGGTGTATAAAATTAGCAACCTTTGGAATAAACAATAACATTGTCTAAGATTTCAAATTTCAACTGATAATAATAATAAATGCACAGCATAGCGTTAGATTCTGGGGACACATTGGGAAAATATCAAATTACGAAATCTTAGTTTTATAATTGATTGAAATAATACTGAAATTGCAGTGTATATTGATATATACTACTTTGATACCAATCATCCATCATACCAAGTGGCACATTTGCACATATTGACAATACCTTGTTATGATCAGACAATACAATATGGCAATCTAAACAACATAAAAAAGGTGCAAAAGTAAATTTATAAGACATACATGTAAGTTGTCGAAAATACCATCTGCAGAAACTAAATTTTCAGCTACGTTGGTATAGGGCCTGTAAGTCTCGTACAATTTTGGAACTTCCGGCATCAAAAATTGTACCCGGAAGTTACATTTTAAACAAAAATATTTGACGTTTTAAACAAAGATTTGAACGTCACAATCCTCTGACGTCATGTTTTGGCGGGAAACGTTTTCGAATTGCCTGTTTATCGTAGATTCTCGTAAGTCACATGACGAGACTTACAGACCCTATTTACTTATTAGAACTTCTGTTGGCTGGTTCTGCTGGTGGACTGTTACCAGCAAAGGGTGTTCATCAACCCACTAAGATAACCAGTGGTGGCGTAAAGAACCGTTTTTGAAACTTGCAATATCTAAATTTTTGGGAAATTGGTTTTAGATTAAGAAGTACATTTGTATCTCCCTTGTGAAACGTTCTGTGTATAGCTGATATTGGCTTTTTAATTTGATCCTATCGGTTATTGTACCGAAAAAATGACTGTCACAGTGGAAATATCTATCTGCAAAATCTCGTTTACAATAATTTAGGTATTTACTTTTTTAGACTCCTAGCCTGGGTGTTAAGTATGTATATAGTATCTCACAAACCTTGCAGCCTTCTTTCTACTTTTATTAATCTGAAATTTCTTAGCCACTGCATTTGAAAATATTGCTCGCACCACAATCACAATAGTTACTATATTAACCTGCAAAATATTAAACTATCTCATTAAGTACTTATTTTATAAGGGTTTCCACCATTCTAATTAGTATGTTTACAATACAGTTGACACGAGAAGTGGTTTTACGAATGTAGCGTTGTTCGAAATTTAGCAAATCCATTTCGCTCAAGCCGGCACTGGGGCCGATTTTACTGTTTGCTCATTGCCGAACGTCTACTGGGGACAAAGATATAAAGAACAGGAACAAAGGCTTTCTTTCATCTAATTTACCTAACCAAGTATTTGTAGCGATTTTTCCAATGGTCGTTTATCTATTTACCCCATTTAGAATAATGTCTGAAATATTTTTGTATAATTGTAACAGTAGTTTTTTACTGTTTGATTATTTCTTTTGCTGTTGAATATTTTTTTCGCTATTCATGTCACGTTTACGTGTTATTTACAAATTAAACACGATTTTTGCATTTGTAATTGTACCATTTATCACTTCTGATACGATTTTTGTATACTGTAAAACGGGAAATTTTCGCGATTTTCACGTTTGGAGAAGATGCGCGAAAATTAAACGGCACGAATATACCTGTCTATTATTGAGGTCAATGGTCAACAATTTGGCAGCGCGAATTCAAAACTGCGCGGACTAAAATCCTGTCAATTTACCGCGAAATAAAAACGGCGCGAAAATTTCCCGGTTTACAGTATAGAAACACCGGAACAAAATACAACGCATATGCACATGAATAATCACATGAACTTTACATGAATGTGTTGATAATTAACAATATGGAATATATATACAAACAAACTTTATATGATTTAAGTTAAGGGGATGGAGCTGAAGATACTTTTTATTTACCAGTATAACAACAGCAGCTGGACCAACAAACGCCATGAAGACGAAATTGTTCATATTCAACCAGCAACTTTATGAAAAATAAGAATAAAATCACAACATATTATGGTTAGGAAGTAATGAGTTTGTTTTGATCGTATGCAAAAAAGTAATAAAGAACCCACATTTAGGTGAAAAATATACATTTGCCATAAGTTAAGGACCACTCATATTTAAATTTGATCTGAAATTTGATTGTGAATTTAATATTCTAACTTTCAAGAGATCTTTAAAATTATTTTGTAGATTTATATATCATTTGTTGTGATAGTTTTGTAGGGTTTTTTTTTCGGACATTTTCAAGAATGGTCCTATGGCATGATGCGCCATTTAAATCGGGTGACACTTAATTTATTGTCAAGTGTACATTAAAAGACGATTTCAAATACGCATATTTTGGGTAAAGAAACAATATACAAATAACTGCTTTCTCCTAGCATTAACATTTTTCATCCCTTTTTTTTTTGGCTGTCATATATTTAATATTCTCTCTCCATATTTGGTTTGTTCTAATTTGTATAACACAGTAACGGAAATTTTAAAAGATTATATAAATTCGCCTGTCTATCTTCATAAAGGGTACAAATTTTGTGTTTTATTCTTACAGCTGTTCATCATTGGGTCTTTTAGATATTCATCGAATATGTAGAACAGGTATTTTGGTTCTATCATACTTTAATCAGATTTTCCTTAGTTAAACTCACAAGGTGAGATTTACACGGTATCAATTCCTCTAACAGCGTTAACTCTCTAACGTACAGAGGGTAAAATGCACTTCAGCAGGGCTACAGATAGCCCTTTTACAGAAATTTCTTTCTAAAAGAGTCAAGAATTATAGACATAATGATTGTCAATTGGCTGTCATGTTGTTAAAGTTCAAAATGGATTAAATTAACACTCCAACGAAATGTCACCTCGATTGCTATTATATACAATACCTACTATGCTTCGGCATGATAACCTTTAAGTCGTGTTGTTCCTAATGTTGTACCGACTACCAATAAGGGCAAAACTGAAATAATATTTCAAATGTTATAGCAATTGTTCAAGAAATGTTTCTACTGTTAAAATTTTCAGCCAGTTATGAATTTCCAAAACGAATTTATCTTCAATTGGAAAAAAGTGTGGCGTACATGTTCCGGTATGAGTAAACAAACTCATTACATTAATACAACAAATTAGTATACTAAATACCTAAACAAGTAGATATCTTTACAGTAAAGTATTCAATGATTTAGATCAAGTGCTACGGAAGAGTGAGAATTTACTTCCGAATATGTTCTTTTAACCCCCAAAACTTATGCCTTGCAGCATGTAAAAATAGATTTCGAATATTCAGACAACTTTTGTTGTACCATGCATGAGATGATGAGGAAAGTGCCAATCTAAAAATAATTGATTTTTTAACAATCAGCCCCACAACTGAAATTTTAAATGTATAGTATTACTTACCCCAAGCTAACAACAAATATAAGGGCACTCTGGACTTCTTTTGGAATACAACTAGAACTAAAGTAGCAGCCATAATACCTTCTACTAGCATCACAAAGAATACAACGAGAAAGGAATAATGTAGAATAGCTGTAAATACGGTACAAACAATCTGAAAAGCGAAACATGATTTTTTAACACAAGTAAGCATAAAAGCAATAAAACATAAACGTAAAGTAGACGACAGAAAGTAGCATTAAATATTTACATTGGTTAGACGGAATTGATCAGAAAAAAATTAATTGGTGTCATTTATAGTGAATACATTGCACAGAAACCCATTTAAGCCCGATTCTTTTATAATTATTAATCTGACAAAATTGTGAAATTGGATGAATTGAATTATAAAAATGTAGACATACGATAAAATAATATTTTATTGAATTGTTTGGAAAAACAACGGGAATTGTTTTTTTTTTTTTTTTTTTTTTTTTTTTTCTCCATGTTTAAACTATATGCAATTGTTGCAATTGTTCCAGTTAATGGATAATACCAATGAGAATGGCAAACATTAATTTGGTGACATATAAGTGTGTATCTATTAGAGCTGAAAAGAAAATGACAATTAGTTATTCATGTTTGCATTTATTCATGTTTATCGAATGTGATTGCAGAGATATGAACTGATTACAATGGTTTAGTTTATGTACAAATGAAGCATATCAAATCATTGCAATCACCAAATTGTTATGATTGTCATGGTTATATTGTATTTGAAGTGTGTCTATCTACGTTATGTAATATATATTTCTCATTTACTGCTGTTTTCCCAAGTGCGTTTTACTTATATATGAAAAAGTTTAAGGAACTTTTTTAAAATTGAGGATACCATTGCCTAGGGATAAGTACTTAAGAAGAGCAAGCGTTTAAAAATAATTTTCTACTTGATCTATTGCGTTTTTATCGTCATTTTTATGTTCTAAAAAAGTGTCGCACAAACTTAAAACCAAAAGAATAATCAAAGTATAATTAATTTAATTATCTTTACCTTAGAAATGTCTGCCTTTTTATTGTAGTGTTTTACTCTGTTTGGAAGAACTACCGATATTACGTTTGGTTACTAAGAATAATGCTTGTTACAAATTTAATCTGATTACAAAAGCAACTTAAATATAATAATAATTTAATATAAATATATGGCTTTCCAAATCATTTGATTCTAATGCTACTGATGAGAGGTTACTGCTTGAAACACGTGCACAGCATAACGAAATTAGTGTTTATTATGCAATTTTGATATTATTGTTTTTCTAAATATTCAAGTCCCAAAAAAGAAGCTGTGCCTTTCACATAATCCACAGTAAACATATATCAAAGTATATCATTTTCTGTTCCAACTAATTATGAAAACAAAAAGCTCCTTTGTTCCTTTTTTTTTATTTTACTTGGCTACATCAAGGTTGAGCTTTTGCCATCACTTGGCGTCCGTCATTAACTTTTCATTTAAAGATTTTCTCCTCTGAAACCACTGGGCAATTTTTAACTAAATTTGTTAACAAAGGTAATCGTGTAATCCCTTCAAACTTTGGGATTGATAGTTTCGTACCTCATCCAAGATGGCCGCCAAAGGGGAACATAAGTCAACATATCAACATACGACCTTACGGCAAATGTGTTCAAGTATTCAAAGACCTCCTCTGAGACTGGTTAATAATTTAAGTCCTTGGGTAACCCTTTTCAAACTGTTCGTTCCTGCTCCAAGATGGCCAAAAAATTTCAACATAGAACCCTAGGGAAATGCATTCAAAGATCTTATTATCTGAAACAACTTTAACAATTTCAGTTGAAATTCCTTGGATTCCCTCTTTCAAAGTTTGTAATTTTTAAGTCAATTACATCCAAACTAGACGCCAGCTGGAACATATAAACATAGAACCCTATTGGAAATATTTTCTAAGATCTTCTCCTGTAAAACTCCTTAGACAATTTCAGTCAAATTTGAACACAAAAGTCCTTGAGTAAACCACTCCGAACTTTTTTGATTTTTAAAATCGTGCCGCATCCTAGATGGACTCCTGCGAGGAACATAGTTGAACATAGAACCCTTTGTAAAATGCATTCAAAGGTCTTCTCGTCAGAAACCGCTTGAATAGTTTCAATGAGGAACATTGGTGGGATTTATCTCCTCCTGATTCCAGGTGTCATTGCAAGCAATCAGGTCCAACAGACATTTGTGTACTGATAAGATTACATATAAATCTATGGAGATAACAATGACAACATGCTATTTTTAATTAGTATTTGATTTCTTACACTGATAAATGATAATTACACATATATAATCAAAACAAATACAATGTTAAGTTCATAATTTTTTCAAAATATGTTTTTAGAAAACTTTTGAAAAAAATAATAAGTAATTACTTTATTGGAAAAGTGGTGAATTGGAAAAGTGGTGAAATCAAAAGCTATGGGTGTTACTATATTGCTGATGCAATTTATAGATTTTTTGTTTGTTTTTTTTTTGCATACATAAATATCTATTATAATTAAAATAATTTATTTATACCATGTCAAGGAGTTATATAGCTCTTTGACCATACATAACAATCTTAATTGTAAATTATGTCAATTTTCTAATGTTCCACTGATGATTAAGTTGCTTCAGAAAATTTTATTGAATACATGTTAGGTAAAAATCATAAAAATAACTAATTTCATTAATTTCTATGCATTTCCCTTATCTTTATCACAGAAAGATAGATTATTTAAAATTTGCGATTGATTGTATTTGTGATTTATGGTGGTTAGAAACTTTATAAAAGCATAATTATCACACACAGATGATGGAAAAATAAATTACTGTGAATTATTATGTCTTTGTTAAAAACTTATTCAATGCATATCAAATTTGAAAGTAAGAAATAACAGTATGAATATAAGTTTCATGCAATATTTTGCCATAATGTCAAAACCTAAGTTGGAATATTTTATTATTTAAAGTGACTGGACTGAAAACTGCTTCTTTTAGCTACATTTCTTAATTTGCTTTCTTCAAGGACATTGTTAACCAAAACCAATATTGTTAAAGAAGTGAAGCTGTTTCTTACTTCCCTAATAAATACTTATTCATTTTATTTAACAAGGACACTGATCTAACTTTGAGAGAAACTATGAAAAATTTGAAAAATGTCATCAAATTTTTTGTCAAAAACTTTCGCTTAATCAGATTTATTTTGAGGTATCATATTTTTATATTAAGAGTTTAAGACAATTCATTTCAAATTTCTTGAAGTATATTACCATCCCACTCCCAGTTGTAAAATTTGAAAATTTATTTTAAAAAGTTATTAAAAAACATCCAATTGTAAATTTTTTGAAAATTTATGAAAAAAATAATTTAAAAAAACTTTCAACCATTTAGTAAAAGAAGTTTACAAGGATGAGCCATGGTCCTTTTAATCATTAAATAATTGATTTCAAATTATTATAATGACCCGCGTCTTTCACGTAATTTTGACTTGCGATATTATTTATTTCTTTGTTTTAAATTTGGAATATAATTGATTCAAACAAAACCTTCTTCAATTTGGACCAAAAGCCGGGCACAATATGAAAGTATAAAGGAACAAAATTTATTTTTATGTAGTATTTTATTTCTATGCAACAAATATAAATAAACAAGGCAGATTAAGAGATACGATGTGACCGTCATTAATGGCTATTTACATGACATAAACAAATTAGTTTATCATAAATCTGTATTGCCTGACATTTATGATTTGTAAGTTATTAGTAATTTTTTTTTAAATTCAATTAAATAAAACCACATAAGATAGCCTTTTCAAGTTCAACACTTGTGCAAATATGTAAAATACACCAAGTTGTATTTATGACTTGACAGTCTTCAGATACATGTATATTTTTTAATTACATGTAATTACATCTTTACTTTATTTCAATTTTTAAAATCATGGATGTATCCTAATTAAATTTACATGTCCAGCTGTTGGTGGTTTGCTTGATTTAAGACAATTACATTATTTTTTTCTAATGAACACAGTGCTTATTCTATTAGAATGATAGATAAAATAATTCTTTGTTGGACCTGATTGCTTGAAGCGCCACCTGTTTTATCAATTAGGGAAAGTAACTGGCCAATGTTCCTGATTAAGTTTTAGCCTTTTGGTGATCATCTTCGATGTTTGTGATTTATATGTGCGTTCCTAATTCAGGATTGCCAAAAGTCGAGAACATAGGAATCAAAGCCGTTAATGTATTCAGAAGTCTTCTTCGACACCAATTGCAAGCAAACTTGATCACAGTAGTATATGGGTGAGATCTTTTTTTTTAAATTGTGATGATATTGATCATAACAGATCCAATGTGGAAGTCAGGGGCTGAATTGTCAAAATGTTGACATCCAAAATTTAGAAAATCTGCTATGAAGATATATATTGCTTTCACAGAGGCAATTTTCAATGAACTTCTAAAAAGTATTGAGTATTCTTACGTCATTTTCTGTTTGATCTACGGCACCAAGAAAAACAGAGTATCCTATTATCAATGCAACACACAAACTGTTGATTATTAATGACTGGTCATGTTTCACATATCTACAAATAATATCACACATGTTTTATTTACTTTTTATTTTATTTTTATCCAAAGCATATGGAAGCGAAGGAAGCCGATATTCAAGCCTTATAAACCATTCAAAACAACAAAAGTAGAATAACAAATAAACAAGACGCATAATTTGCGAAAGTCAAAGTCCAGGGTAATTGAAAACACAAAGCTGAAGAACAAAAACACGAGACATCTAAAAATAACACTAAAAACTAAAAACCCTAAATGTTAACGCTTATGTAGGTGTCACACTGTCCAGAACTTGATAGCAGATGTCCATACGATAAAGAAAATGTTAAAATTCGGATGGGTTCGTGAAAACATCATAGCCCTAATAGGCGCATTTTAACCTATTGTATAACCGCTGGCTGAATTTCCCAGCTTCGGCAGCATTTTTGTGTGAAAAGGCAACATTTTTGGCATGCTAAAAAGTTGACCGAAGTCCTTGCGAGGCTTGTTTACGTGTTGATCTCGTGTGTCTGTTTTGTTCTTTGTGATGACATCGTGGGGGTATCTTGTCAATTATGTTATCTTTGTCATTACTTCGTGTTTATCGGTAATATTGGCTCACGAAGACAATACGAAAAAACAAAAAGCCGCCCGCTGATTTAGGAAGGCAACACAACTATGTGAACTCTTCGCTATACCGTCATGTAGCCATCGTATCATAGTACTTGTACGATGATACTGATATGGGACTGCGGTGTCAGCGAAGACAGACAAATTTGAATTGCTATAATGCTTTTGACATGTGTAATAAAAAAGCGAAGTTTGATGTGTTCCGGAACCGTGGACTATTATAAACAAGCATAGGAACATCCTCCTCAGTCAGTACTGAACATCTCTACAAAGCAGAGATATTCTAACTATCAAAGTTCAATAATGATTCATCAACATTCAATTCTTGTAGCATGAAATACTTTATGACCGACAACCAAAAAAAGAAAGGCAGCAATAGTACTGTATAGATAACATGGTTAGCAACCTTATGGGTACAGCACCTCCTCTTGCAGGAACAAATGATCTTATTCACTTTGTAAACCCACTATTTTCGTCCAGAAAGGCCTCTAACCAGGTAGCAATTTGACAGTTTTGATTAAACACTTTCAATTTTATGGAGAGTGTTTTGCAGTTCATTATTTTGTTATACCTTTTGATCTTAAAATTTGTCTTTGGCTTTGGCAATCTTCTTATCTTGCTTTGCTTTTTATTACAGGGCGCAGAGCCGAAGGAGAAAACATAGGTCTATGCCTGTCAGGAAATAACTCGATGTGTTCGGGAAAAGAAGGTAACACTATGACCGTTATAGCTCTCTGCTAAGTGAGCTGCGAACATAGGAAGAAAATACCTTCTGCAATTACAAAAGCTTTCCGAAAGACCTTCACAATGAAGTCTAGAAGATACAATAGAGAATGACAGTTGGTACAGGATGTCTCTCTGTTTTTGTGTCAAGCTGTTTATCAGTCTACTACGTCTGGCCTATGGCGAGTTATTTAAGCATGTCCAGTAACTTTGTTTCTAGATCAACAGGTTTATCTGATGAATTGTGATATTCAAAACATAATTATACTGCCTTGCATCCTGTGCAAATTTCCGTCTCCCGTCATTGTTTTCTATATAACTGAAGGATCAGGCGTGACATTTGAATAAATAGAATGCTTTTTTCTTAATAATTGCTTTCTAAGAAAGATGTAGTCATTTTTCAAACTTTTTACTGTCTTACATATATAATTTATAGGTAATAATTCTTTTAATCAAATGTAATTTTGTTCTTACCTCCACAGGGAGCAGTTGACCACTAATGTTAGGAAACATCCCAGAATTGAAACACAGCAGCCTATAATTGTAACCAGGTCTAAAATTCTTGTATGTAACTCTGACTGAAATTAAAGCGCACTTTTTAATTCTTGAATTGTCATATAATATTGGCCTTTCTCTTTTATTATCTTTACATGCCTCTTGATCAAAGGAAGCCTGATCAAGGTTTTTCGTAAAAATGCAGCGCGGCTCTATTGACTTCGAAAAGTTAAATTTTTGTCAATTTCATTACCAAGCTTAGTTCTACTTCATCCGAAATTGTATCACATATATTTATCAACTTGAAAATATATTCATTACAGCTGACTTATTTTCCAGCTTTTTTTTTATAAAAACTATTTAAACTTTTATTCGTATACATTTCACATGTTCTAATGTACATAAAGTCGAAATTTTCTGTATTCTCCACTCCGGACGATATTCCTAATATCTACTTGAAACCTTACAATATCTAAATTTTTGTAAATTTTTATTGAAAACTAAGGAGTATCTCCCTCATGCAAAGCTCTGTCCTTAGCTGATTTTGGCTTCACATTTAGATCATATTTGTTATTTGTTCTCTATCAGTTTTTAAACATCTTTGAGTTTATGGTCTTCCAAACGTTTAGATTTTATCTGCACTGAAGAGACATAAGTTGTCGAAATGCGCATATGCAGAAATTAAATTCACAGTAACTTCGGTATTTATCTATATAACAACCCGACCTTATTTCACTTCCCTCAATCGTAATGTAAGTAACTTGGTGGATAGGAAATATATAGGCAATAACCATAAGTTAAACGCCTGCTCCACAACACATAGGGAGTACATGTGCATGTATCTCAAAATGCAACCTACAATACAGATTACAATTTTTAATGTTCATGTCTGGACTCATATAAACGTCAAAAACACGTAAACAGATTATTTAATATTAAACGCCTGCTCCACAACACATAGGGAGTACATGTGCATATATCTCAAAATGCAACCTGCAATACAGATTACAATTTTTAATGTTCATGTCTGGACTCATGTAAACGTCAAAAACGCGTAAACAGATTATTTAATAGGTGTAATAGTGCACGTTTTAGCTTATGACAATGATCTACATCAAAAGCAACTTGCAACTGCAAGTCTTTTTATCAATTGAATGCACAAAATATTTAAAGAAATATATATGTTTGGAGACTTACTATTTCAACGTCTTGAGGGCTCATCAGTATTGCAAAATTTGTCAAATGATTACAAGTACAAGTAGCTTGATCTGTGGTCACTTGTTTTAAGAAGCACCCATTGAACGACCAATTGTTATCCCTAAAATAAATATGTATATCTCATATTAATGTATCATATTTTTTTTCATCTTATCGAAAAAACGAATTTTTACTGTATGCTATGGAAATGGTCATCTTCGCTAGCCAAGGGTTATGAATCGCTCCACTCATCTTCACCCTTGGCAGATCAAGCTGGATTTCTGAAGTCTCAAATATAGGTTTATGATTGGTTGCAGTTAACCTTCGCTGCAGCCAATCAATTAGCTTACAATCAGATTCTAAATATATATCGTAACAATAAAAATTAAAATATGGCGTTTAGTGATTTTCTATTTTGCAAAATTTCCACGATTTTATAATCTTTTTTGATGGGAGTCAACACTATAAGTGCCTTAGTTCTGAATATTGTGGCTGTCTCTTGTCTAATATTGTCTTTGTTCTTTTGCATTCTATTTTTTGCCATGTCTCTGAACTATGATTTTCTTAGTAATCATATTCCTTGTTCCTATGGTATTCTACTTGCGTTGTTACAGCATTCTTATCTGCAGTATACCGGTTACCAAAACTTATTTCGGTGGAGATTGCATAAATATCAATCATTTTACCCCGATTGCCTGTTGGGCTATTTTTTGATAGAAGAATAAAAAATTGTTTTTTTTACAACCAATCTCATGGGATGAGAAACACTTTACTATACCCTTTATTTCTGACTGTTCGTAGAACGGTTGTAGAAAAGAGTTTCAGAATGAAATGCACTTCTTACGGATTTAAGCAAGAGATTTATTTATCACTGGCGACGCATGGGAAAATATTTGATCCTAGTATTTTCAATAACCGACTTGTATTTGGTTGCTCAATATGTAATATACATTGCAACCCGAGTTTTTGTCAAGTGCTGTTATATTGTAAAAGTTGTTTTGTGATTGTGTATTCTATGTAATTGATATTTATCATATCACATCGAAGACATCGAAGGTCAAGTATTTTAACACGATATGAAAAGTGCTTACGAAAAATTCCAGTATCTGCATGAAATTTTAGGATTGTGAAAAGCAACCTGAAAATAAAGAAACAGTTTGACGTAATATTAAGATGCATTAGATATATTCAAATGTGAAAAAATAGACAATGCGTTTCTGATAAGTCACCAAAGACCAAAGATTAATTTGCTTCAGTTAAGATGGCGCCAGCATGGGTATACGGTATGCTAAACGAAATATTTACTCTTTTCCCACAAATGTATTTTTATTCCTTACAAGAAACATGATATTTTAAAATATTGTTTGAAAAAGGAACTTAAAAACAGAAGCACTATTTAAACATGTCAAGGATTAAAAAAAAGAAAATTAATTGCATAATTTAAACGGACTCATCACATTTTTAATGATGAATTTTATAAAATCAGATGAAATTAATATGTAAAATGGATGAAAGAACAATGCTTTGGAAGGGGGAAGGTTTGGGCCCAATAAAACTAGTTTAACCCCGCCGCAGCAGGTTTGCGCCTGTCCTAAGCCAGGAAATTTATTAAGCCTTTGTGTGTCTTGTCTGTTTTCTAGTTAGTTCACTTTATGTCTATGGGAGTCTAGGATGATGTTTATTTCGCTGAACTTGATTACTCTTTATTTAGGGGCCAACTCCGACCTTCCGTTGGGTGTGGGGTTTCCTCACCATTCATTGAAGATCTTATGGTGGCTTTGAGTTGTTCTTACTCCCCTTTGGGTCGTTGTCTCTTTGACACATTCCCCGTTTCCCTTCTTTTTCCTATTTGGTGTCATAAAAATATTGGAAAGCTAAAATGTCTGTGTTTGCAAGCGTGTGTAATAACCAAAAGCATTTCGTACTCAACACATAATACATTAACTTAATATAATGATTTAACGGTAAAGCTGCTTACTTTTTTATTCTGATCAAACATCATGGTTATATTCTTTTCAAGTTTGCCTGTTGTCTTTCCAAACGATACTGACAGAACATCTGATCCTAAAGAGCTGAAAGAAAGAATCATTCACAATGCGAGTGCCTTGGTTTTCAATGTTGCGTTTTTAGTTCTGTGCTTTGTAGCTGTCTAATGTCATTGTTTTCTGTGTTCTCGTTATGGCAATGTCCTTGGACTTCGAATCTTGTAAATACCGCTCATTGGTGCCTTCGCTATTCTACTGTCGTTGTTTCCTACGAAGTGCATCTATATCTAAGTACTGGTCAAGGGATGTAAGTTACAGAAATTCTCCGTTTGTAAAACTGGTAGCATACTAATTAATTCGTCTAATGTGCTAGTACTTAGAGTATTTATTATTTGTGGTCTTAAAACAAATTAATTAGTATACTACCAGTCACAGAGTATCTAGGGTGGTAACTGTTATGTTATATCGATTTTTTTACCGGTTAGCCTTCCTATGCGACCCAACGCTAACCGGTTGACCCAGCGAAATCTCAAACGTCATGTGACACGATTTAAACAGATCAGAATATTTTCCATAATATAGTATTAATGCGTAATGTATGTCATATTGGCATCTTTATAGACCTGAGAAAAGCCATTGATCAACTGCTTTCCGAGATTTCTTTACCTTTTATTTTTTACGTCCTTGCTCGTGATCAGACGACAAGTTAGGCAAGTTACTATTGTCTTAAATCAAGATGATCTATGATACCCCTCATTAGGCTAGGACATTACAAAAAAATCCATATTGGTATGTTGGCATTTTCTGTCATTCGTATTAAATTGGCAGTTTTAAACACATTGCGTTAAATGTACTTAGTTAATTAATAATATAGAATTAATAAATGGGTATTTCCATAATGGCCCTGTTATGTGTTCGAGGTCTGTAATAATGGCCTGAGGATAGCTGTAATGGCACGAGGCAACGCCGAGGGCCATTACAGCATCCGAAGGCCATTATTACAGACCGAGGACACATAACAGGGCCATTATGGAAATACCCATTTCTTTAAACTTTTATTAACCAGATTAATTTGCTTACATAGATTGATAAGTGAATGTAAATGTGATTTTTAGAACAGAGCAAAAACACTGTCCCAAAAGTCGCTTAGTCAGGGATTTGTTCAATCTATGATAATTTCATCTCTCAAGAAACTCTATGGCCGTCACCATAACATTATTTCAAAGATATGACGTGTCAGTAACCCAAATAAAAGTGGACATTTTCAGCTATATTCACGTCTTCCCGGATTTGGCTACCGACTTTGACATTTTCCCGGATTGAATCACTCACAGTGTGACGGGTGCTGTTAACAGAGCAGAACATGCTTACCCTTCCGGAGCACCTGATGTCACTCTTAGTTTCACTGGAGTTCACACTGTGAGTGCCTTTGTTTTGAATGTTGTAATAGACCATATCCGAGTTCTGGTATTTAGATTCACCAGCTGTTGTTTGTCCGCCCTACGTCATATAAACGTGTCCGCCCCATGTGACCAAGAATGTACGTCAACAGCAAAGCTTCATGACGTTTTAGGCTTTATGACGTATTTTTTTTATACTGTGACGTTGTCTGGTAGATCCTGATACTAGAGCTCGGATATAGTCTATTTGCTTTGTATCTGTCTAACGTCATTGTTTTTGTGTCTAACGTCATTGTTTTCTGTGTTCTCGTTTTGGCCGTGTCTTTGGACTTCGATTTTTGTAAATTTCACTCCTTTGTTCCTTCGGTATTCTACTGCCGTTGTTTTTGTATATAAAATAATTTTCTGAAAAGTTTTTTTTTTACATGAAAAGTCGTTTGTGGGATCACATATCTGAAACAAAAGAGTTGCTATATAAAATTTTACCCTGCTTAAGCACAAAAGATTATTTTAAAAGATCAAGCAATTGTGTATATCTTCGAATCCCTTGTGATGGGATGAGTAAAACGAGAGGTCACAAGTAGGGTCAAATATCTGACACAAAAAGTTTCTCCATACAGCTGGATTAAGATTTACCCAAATGGACAAAAAAAACTTTTTTGAAAAAACTCAAGAAAAGATTTATATTTTCAAATCCCTTATGATGAGATGATTAAAATGAGTGGTCACAAGTAGGGTCAAATATTTGAAACAAAAAAAAATATTCTCCATAAAGCTTGATTATGGTTTACCGCTGAAGTACAAAAAATATTTTTTTCAGAAAATCAAGAAAAGATGTATATTTTCGGATATCTTATGATGAGATGATTAAAATGAGTGGTCACAAGTAGGGTCAAATATTTGAAACAAAAAAAATTATTCTCCATACAGCTGCATTAGGGTTTACCTCTGAAGTACAAAATTTTTTTTTTCAGAAAATCAAGAAAAAATGTATACTTTTGATTCCTTATGATGAGATGATTAAAATGAGTGGTCACAAGTAGGGTCAAATTTGATGAACATAAAACTACATGGGGTAAAACTGATAAAAGTAAATAGTGGTATGAACTGAGAGCAGTTTCTTTAAATCTCATAATAAAGTTCTGTGTCACGTGATCAATAATGGCCCTGTAATAATGTCCTGTTTTCTGGCTGTAATGGCCCTGCTTTGGATCTCGTAATAACCGGCTGTGAAAATTTCTCCCTGATAATAAATAGGCATTTCCTATCATATTGTATCTAGCTGGTTAATAATATATGATATTGCATAGTTGATCATGAAAAGTGATCATAATTGCATACTAATGTTGATTGACATTTCAAGGCCACACTCATTCCAAATCTATAGATATACCAGAACCCCTTTGCATGTCGTCATTGACCTCAGCCGTGTCAATCAAAATCACCTTTAAACTCATTCCAATTTAAATTTAGAATTCCAATGATTGCAAATTTTGTGCCACCAATTTTGAGAGTTACCAAGTAGTGTGAATAACCAAAATGTGCGAAATCACATGGGACTTAACAAAATAGTAGAATAGAAGTCTACGGCACTTAACAAAATAGTAGAATAGAAGTCTATATCATAGTGCCAATTTAAAAAAAAAGCATGGAATTTTCAAAATCCGACGGGAAAATGCACATTTTTGTAATTTACACTTATTTGTAGCTCTCAAAAATGGCTTCACCAAATTTGCATTCATTGGAATTGCAAATTTAAATTGGAATAAATTATAATGAAGCTACTCGATCAATATGGTGGTTTGACGGAGTCAAAAAGATTATACTGAGCTTGGATAAACTCTCGTTCAAAATTACTTTATTGCCCGTTAAACCCCATAATGATCTCGTAGAACTCCACTTATATTGCGGTATGCAATATTCATCTTTGTTATACCTCCATACTGCAGAAAAATTCTTACATGTTTTTCTTTTTTTTTTAACTCGGAAGAGACTTTTGCCCGTCAACCGATTTTGAACTGTTTCCCCCTGTGATAAGAATATAACATTTCATTGGTTTATGATGTCATGTCGTTCTTATTCACCATTGCCGTCTGTTTACAGCGGTCTACGTTCACAAGATATTCGAATCTCTGCCAGCATGTTAGCCAATTATTCTTCAGTACAGAATTACTACATCTCAAAGTGTATCTAAATGTTCATTTCATACAACCCAAACAGTGAATACAGGTGGCATCAATTTCATTATGACATAAATATAAAATGTACATGTCACCGTTTACATCAGACTGCATCGAAAAATATATAGAATATATACTTTACAGTTATTTAATGCATATGAGGGCAATAGAATAGAATATTTTGCCCAACAACTTAGATATACAAACAATACAGAATTATCACTTTTGCTTACGGCTTTTTCAGCGTACAGAATACTTCAGCAAAAGCCATACCCAATTGACCCGAACTTAGCAAAACTGAGCCTGAACTAAACTTATAGAAGCACTTCCTCTAGCCTTTGAATAGCAATGATCTTTTAAAAAAAATATTATATATATAATTTTTTCAATTATGTATTTGAAACACTCTCTCAAGTACACAGATTTTTAAACAAGACGAAAACAAGAGGCCCTCAAGAGCCTGCATCGCCAACTTGGTACCCCCTGGTTAAGCATTTACTGTTCTTATTAGGTGACATCTTTGAAAGGAACATGACCAGTCTGACGCAATTTTAAATGGATCTGTCGCAGTTTGGTTACAATTTGTTAGTACTGTCAGAGTTGAGAATTTTTGAATGTATTTTCCCAAATGATTCAATGTTAATATATGGATCCTGCTGGCGGATATCTTGGGGAAAAATGTTAATTTAAAAAACACCATTTTAAAGGAAACCATCCAATCCTCATTATGACCAAGTTTGGTACCAAATGGCCTTGTAGTTTCAGAGTAAATCTTTGTACGTGGCCTCATAGTTTCCCATGTTAAAATATGTTTCCACTGGCGGCCATCTTGGACGAAATGTGAAACTAACGGACACATTTGATAAGGGGACCACTAAAAGACTATTGCAACCAAATTTAAGTTGGTATCAATTTGCCAAGTATTTTCAAAGAAAATCCTAGTGTTTTCCCAAAGTGCCAAATGCTAAAATATAAAACTTGCTAGAGCGCTATCAAGGTTGACGGACGGACGCCCGTATCCATATCCCCGCATCGCGTCGCGCTGGGGTCACTAAAACTATCAAAAATCCGAACAAAATCTTAGATTGCTTTTTCAATTGGGTGCTGTTACTCTATGTTGGTTGCTGGGGGCAATGTTCAGATTCTTCCATACATTAATCAACCACAGTTTCGTTTAAAAATGCTTCGGTAGTTTATGACATGGTCAAAATGGTTTCCGATATGTCATTTATATACACCATATTCCCTGCTAGCAGCATGCACTTTCTAATCTGATCTGAACAAACATATGCAGCACTTATCACGCACCACTCCTGAAAATTTTGTTGAATTTGCTTCAATGGTTAAATTTTAGAGCAGTTGACCTGAGTTTTTGTTTTCCCATTTGCTAAAATATGTTCTCTTCTGGCAGTTCGTCTTCCCAAGTTAAGTGTTTGCAGTCCATGCACCTCCTTTATCGGATGAGACATTGACCTCAAATACTTGGGAAGATGCTGGAGGCCATATGTTTGTAAGTTTACTGACCATAATATGTACCACATCAAAGTTCAGTTTGGTTGAACTTGCTTCAATAACTTTAGACAAAATGATCAAAAGTTTTCCAAATGGTTCCAATATTGAATTAATTTGCTCACTGGCGGCCATGTTTTGTCGGATCCT
>MJUU01056752.1:0-41076 GCA_002080025.1 Modiolus philippinarum | reverse complement strand
CTGTAGTGAATAACGAAACTTACATGTTTGCTTATTTTCGTTAGTCCTGTAGATAGTAGTTAACTATGGGGGAAAGCCGTAGGTTTTCAAAAAACGTTTTTTGAAAACCTTCGGCTTTTCCCCATAGTTAACTACTAAGGTTGTGATAGAATATCATTTGTATTTTGTAACTGAATCTCTTTATCAGTTTCAACAATTTTTGAAAAATTAACAAAAATATCTTTCCAGAATCTGTTCAGTTTTGTAGATATTCACCTTATACCCCCTTTATCCAGAAATAAGACTTTATCGCCCCCATATTTCTCTAAAGTGCCCAATAATAATGTTTTCCATGGCGAGTAGTTTAGGGGATCAATTAATTTACTGAGCCATGACATTTTCAATGAATAACAGAAGGATTGGATATGTGGTACCTTTAAACCATCATCTCCAAAGTCATTTATCATAACAGTTCTCCTAATCTTATCAGGTATATTATCCCATATAAATTTGTAGAAAATCTCCTGTAATTCTTTAAAGATAGAGTCTGGAGGGTTTGGCAGAACTGTCAAACATTGAACCAAAAGTGGTAATGCTAATGTTTTTATGACTGTCACTTTACCTATATATGATAGGTCTCTATTTCCCCATACCTTCAACAATTTCCTAACGTTTGCAGTCTTGTGTATGAAATTGCACAAAGTCTTGTCATTGTCATATAAATTAACATTAATTCCCAATAATTTAAATTTTCCTGAACTGTTCCAGAAAAATTTTTTGTCAGGTAAAAGAAAGTCATTAGAACCCAATTTGGAACCAAACCATATTGCTTCTGTTTTTTCCAAGTTTACTTTCAATCCAGCACATTCAGAGAACGATCAAATATAAACAAAGCACTTTCAAGAGATTTTGGATCATCATCTAGTGTCAAAGACGAGTCATCTGCATATTGACTTAAGAGGTATTCGGAGTCATTTATTTTTATTCCACCAATATTTGGATCATTCTTGAGTGATGAACTAAAAAGCAAATAAATAAGGAGATAATGGACCTCCCTGTCGAACCCCCTCTCCAAAGAGAAGAAGGTGGACAAGTGACCATTATTGCCAACTGTACTTGTAATATCGCAGTACAAGCATTGGACCCATTTACATAATGTTGGCCCGAAACCGTAAAAAATTAAAGTTTTTTCAATAAAAGACCACTCAACCATATCAAAAGCTTTTTCAAAATCTATCAAAAGTAAAAGTCCAGGGATTTCATCCTCTTAATACCGAATAGTTGCCCCCCTTATTTTTATTTTCATTGTCTCCCACAATAGATGGCTATCAACAGAATACTCTTTTTCAGGATCATCAATATTTATAATATGATCCACTTCATATTCTAAAACCATGTCTTTTATCACCTCTTTAATCTTATTAACAAAATCCACATCATGTAGTAAACTATTGTTAAATTTCCAAGTCCCTGGGCCTCTACTACAATTTATAAATTGAAGTTTTAAACTAACTGGTGAATGATCTGACCTATAACTAAATCCAAAATTTGTTGATAATACACATGACTCGATGTCTGATGAGACTAAAAAATAATCATAACTTGGGTTTACCATGTTTTTGCAGAGACTTTGTTTTATGTGCATTTACTCCATATTCTTCCATGGTTCCTTAAAAAGTTTGTTTAATAGATATCAGTTCTCGTGGAAAATTTGAAGTTTTGGTCCATTGCAATGAAAGGTGAAGTTTGGCGCTTCATAAAACCGGTTTAACCCACAGTGTCTTTTGAAATGCCTGTACCATGTTATTACTATTGCAGTTGACAATATTCTTGGTGCTTTTGCACCAGTCCTGCTTTTCCTTTTTGTCCTTTGGATTTCGGCTCTTATCAATTCTGTTTCAAACTGGTAATTTTGTGATAACACTCATTTACAGTTTTGCCTATAGATGCTTGGTGTTTCGGACTTGTTTCTGGTTAGCAAACGTCACTCTTCTAACTGTACGTGAAAACAGTGCAAAACCAGATAAATAATAAAGTCCAAATTTAATCTACGAAGTCTATTAAATTTCTTAAAACATGTATAATTATTATACCTTATGAAGAAAATGACTGAAAATATTCAAATTTACTCTTACTTAATTAGCATACACTAAAAAAAAATTACTTGAAATAATGATGGAAAGACTGTAGCATTTTCTTTATAAAATTGACAGAATTGGAAACAAGTTTTTGTTTTTGCCTTTTTTAATTTTTTTGGATTTTTGTTTTTGTTTCTGCTTGTGTTTTTTTTCTTTCTTTTTTTCTGTTTTTCTGTTTTCTGTTTTTGTTTTTGTTTTTTTTTGGGGGGGGAGGTAATAGATGTTTTCAAACATGTTGTAAGGGTATCAAATTTGACTCTTGCCATATTTTTAAGTCGTCCTATCTCATTTGTGTGAAATGGCTCTAATATCGAAAAAATAGTGTTATAATTAAGATGATCATAGTCCGTCCCAAGATTGGTCTAAAGATGTGTCTTAGAACGGATGAAAAATAACATTCTAGAACAGAATACTACATTTTTCAACATGCGTTTTTGTTCTCATAATTTTTTTTCTTTTGAACTGATAATCTTTATTCTTCAAGCCGCTGATTGTCTGGTTAAAGTTCATCTAGAAAAGTCTCTGGCACGCAGGAAGTTCGAAAACTTTGAAAAATAAACCAAATTCCCAAGTCTCTATATATTTAAATAATTATATAAAGTAATTAATCCCCACAAATGCTACTATTTTGAATATCCATATTTTTTGTGATCAGGAACGACTGATAAAAAATGTTGATTCAAAGTTTTTTTTGACACAAATTTGAAAAAAAATAAGAACGTGCACGAGTAACAATGATTAATCCCTCGTAAATAGTAAAAGAATAATTCAGTAGTTACTCCATCGAAAAATGAATGTTCGAGTTCAATGAATAAAATATTGCAAAAAGATACTTATTTGCTTCAATAATATTAAATTAAACTTTAAAAGAATTTCAGGTAATGGATAAATTAACATCAATAAATAATTAAATTTTATCCACTTTTCAAAAATAAACCAAATTCCCACGTCTCTGTTTAAATATATAGAGTAATTAATCCCCACAAATGCTACTGTTTTAAATACACATTTTCGTGATCTTGAACGGTTGAAGAATCATTTTGTAGGCACTCCATTATTCAATGAATAAAACGGTGTAAAAAGATACTTATCTGCTCCATAAATATTAAATTAAACTTTTGAACTACACGGATTTCAGGTTAAGGATAAATCAACATCAATAAATAATCAAATTATGTCTACTTCAAGTTTTTTTCATATTTACCATTCCTATTAAGAGCTAACGAACAATATTTCATTTTCTTTTTCGAGTTACAAAGCATTGATCACTAATTAAGATTTACTTCGACGAAATTCAAGAAAAGTGAAAAAAAAACAAAAAAAAAAAAAAACAAGTGAAAATTAAAATTGCCTTGCACTTACGTGCATTCATGAATCTATATGAATCTTTTAGTTGAAAAGTATAGGTTGTAATTCAAATACAACACTTAACGTGTGTCTTCATGCACCATGTCATTATATTGAATTTGTGCAATTAAAAGTTACAAATCATCAAAACTTGTTTACAAAATTACCTACATTTTGTAAGCACATGATCTGTAAATTAGTTTTCATCTTCAACTGCTTATTACATAATAAATACTTTTCTTTTGTTGTTAGTTATTTCCTTTGGCTACTAATATTTACGGTGCAACCATCTAGTGTTAATTAACATAAACGTAGTGATTAAACTTGAAATGTCAGAGTCGTTACCATTAAACTTTTTCGAGGAATGAACGCCAAATTTACAAAATGCGAAGAGGAGGTGATGTGGATCATAAATTTTTGCTTGCAAAGATGACTTTTTGACTGCGCCAAATTTTTTTAGAATCATATATATATATATTTACCTAAAGTTTTGCTATGCTTTAAAGATACTTTTCGTTAATTTGCTATCGACAATTTTGCCGGTGGTTTCCACCTGATTTGTCTTTTCTCATGACCACCTTGTTGGGTAATAATATTATTACTGTTAGTGCCCGAGGATATTCACCAATCCAGTAGCCAGTACTTTGGTTCTGGCCCGAAAACTGATTTCATTTGAAAACTAACAGTATCTAACGTTAAGGAATGTTGTTCAAAACTAAGGAATATCTTTCTAATGCATAGCTCTTTCTTTAGCTGATTTTGGTTTTTTCCATTAAAATCCTATTGATAATTTGTTCTCTTTAAGGTTAAACACATATTTCGGTTTTTGGATTTCCGAATGTTTTAATTTGATCTGCACTGAAGAGAAATAAGGTGTCGTAGTGCGAATATTGAGAAGCTAAATTAACAGTTACTGTGGTATTTTATACAGTTACTGTCTTTTGTTGAGGTAAATGTGCAGTGTTATTGACTTTTGGGGAAACAGATATTCATCGAGCCGCATGGCGAGGTGAATATCTGTTTTCCCAAAAGTCAATAACACTGCATATTTACCGAAACTAAAGACGGTAACTGTTTTATTCTATTATCTGATAAATACATAATAATTCTTTTTATTATGTATTATACTATACACCTAGAAATTTTCTATGGGTGTCGAATTAAAGAGGCTTTGGACATTGCATAAAATAAATGAAATATATACTTTTCAAAAAATATTTTGAGGATAAGTAAAACAATAGATATAACATTATTGTTATCTTTACTGTCAGAAATTTACAGATTCTAGCTAACACTGAGTTTTCGGCTTTTTTTCCATTTTTCCATTGTTCGTCACTGGTGGGAGAATGTGAAGAAGGGAGTGAATTGACATTTTAATGTAACCAGCGAACGTTCTTTAAAGACTTTATTTAAAGAATAATTTTTTTTTATCCTAAATAATCGATGATTTGATTTCTGTCTTTTAAATGGATACTTGTGTTCTTCCTTTTCACTCCTTGAATCTGTATAATGTGCTACGATTCTGCGCTATGTGTTGTCGACATCCGTCGGGAGATTTTTTCCCAAAATATTCTGTGAACGGCTTTACCAGTGTTACGTTGACTTGTTTCGTATTTTAAGTGTCTTCCTCTTTGCATATTTGCACCATTTTTGCTGATCTTCTTTTCTTTAGATGATGCAATTCTGTTTTTAGTGATGCCGATGACGTTGTCACGCGACAATGCTACATAGCAATGTGACTGGACGATATAAATACGGGATTTCCCTTTTTCTAAAATATGTCGCACGTGACGTTTCCCGCGGTGAATATCCTTTTCATGGAATGAATATCCCTTTTTATTCATTTTAATGTCAATGCAACTTTACCATTAGTATTTATATATTATAGAATAATGTTATTTATTTACTTCAGTTTCCTCAAGGGAGACAGCAATATTCCATGTAAACAGTACAACTAGGGGATATAGGTCAATCAATTAGATCCAGTATACAGTTGTAGGACATACTACGTCCTATTTTTATCTGAAAACATGCTCTGAATAGCGCTCAGTGCCAGTTGTACGGATTACGGAACAAGATACGTAATTCGAATTCATGAGACTTATATATCTTATCTCTTTTGTAAGAAAACCAACATGTGAGAATACATGTCATCTTAAGAAGTCAGAGTCTACACCAATTATCATATCATGCTATGATTTTATGCCGTTTTGGATATCATGGTTGAATGGACGTGTGGTAGTCGGAACAGGAACCAACTTTACTATCCGACGACCAGACAGACAATTTTACCATTGATTACTTGGGAATAAGGTCAGAGGACGATGCTTATTTCAATTTCACAGAAGGTAAAAAAGCATACTTTACTGTATAGTCGACTTGGCATGATACACACCATTCACTTAATATGAGTGAAACGGCCTCAATAAGTTCCTCTCAAACCAGTGCAAGGGACAATTTTGAAACTCATTGTTGAAGGATTCATGGTGACTTCAAGATAAGGAACAACAATAAAACGTTGTTCCATTGCTTGGTATTACCGTATATTGATAGAATTTTTGTCATATGTTCATTTATGCTTGGTTTTCCATATTTACAGATAAAATATTGTTCTTGATCCGTTTGAATTGGCTCTGATGAAAGAACAACAATTTTCTACGTCATATCTCGTTTTCTTAATACAGCAAATCATACATGCCATCAATGAAATTAGGCACTTTTACTAACATTATCTATAATTAAACATAAAAAACAACAAATGAAAGTAAAAACAAAAACAAATAAATCCAACAAAAACTATAAATAATGTAGGAAAGGAACATATGAACGCACTAATGTAAATCATATTTTATTGGTTGATCAATTGATTGATTAGTTCGATTTTAAACCCAATAAACAAAATTTTTGCCATGTAAGGGCGCAAATAAGTTCGTTAAAAATTATAGAGGAAAGAAAATGAGGTTGATTGGGACAACTAAGGCTACTGGTTTTAATAAATGTCAGTTTTGTTTAAATATCTTTGCAAGTGAGCTATGCTATAAAAGACTTATGCGTAAAATGACAATGATTGACATACTTTCAAAAACCAATTTGTTGTGTATATTTTTCCCGCCCATTGTCAATCAAAAGAAAGCAGACGGTCTTAAGAAAAAAAACATTATCCATGAAGCTTTTTCATTTGTAACTGCATTTTTCAGAACAGTACCATAATTACTATAAAAGTGTCATAAAAAAAAAAAATTAAGCATTTTAAGTATAATAATTATTTTTTATATTGTATTTGCTTTGTTTTTTGTTTTTTGTTCCAAATATTGCAATAGTCAATTAAAGAAAAAAAAAATCATGCATATCAACTTATGTTATGTTTTTATTCAATGATTTGCCGTACAGGATTAATTGAAATTCTTAATTCGTGATATTGAAAACTGCTACCTAAATAGTAAAGATTACAAAATGTATTTTTTTTTCTGAAAAAAACGTCCTTGTATAAGTGTCCCATTTGTATTATTCACTGGATTACTGGATACTTCTGCAGAGCTAAAGTTTTGGCATTGTATGGTATAACACGTATTCTTTCATATTATACCATAGCTGAAGCTCCACTAATTAAAGTTATGAAATACAATGGATTTCTGACACGAAGATGTGAATTATGGTATAATATTAAAATTTGTATATTATATCCTTCCTTAGTACATTCGCCAGAATTAAGTGATTTTTTTTCGAAAAGGGTCAAAGGAACTTCAGTCATTTATGTTATTACAGATTTTAACGTAGTAAAACGTGTAAAAGAGAAAGAATATAGAAATTGTATTCGTATCACAATCAAAATACCTCTGTGGAAATAATAAACATACAGAATTGTGAACAATTCAAAAAAAGTAAAAAGTACGTGAGATATAATTTTCGAATGAATATTATTTTCTCTTTGTACAGATGCCCTTGTGGACGTGTCTGATTTTGAGGCAGGAATAGTGTCCCATTGAAGAAATCTGTATTTGTCCATGCAACAATGTTCAAACTTTAGGAGAATATGCAAATTATTCATCAGTGGACGAGTTGAAAATATTTTTGAAAGACCACTTGATTGAGCTTGAAAGAAATAATACCGTAGATAAAACAAAGACTTCAACATACAAGGCGAAAAAAATATAGCACACGACGATCGTTTATGGTCAGCTATTATTGGAGTTATTGGTGCAAGCCTGGTGTCTTTCCCTTTTGCTTTGGCTATTTTCGTCGACATTGCAAGTATCTTTTGCCTGTCGATACGATCAAGTAACAATTAACATTTTTTAAAACAAATAAGTGTACACTAATGACAAATCTGGCTGACGACTGGTACAAATAAATGAACAAAATTTGAGCTCATTTACATTGTATTTCGCAGCAGTTTTCCTTGGACTACACTAAAGATATGATATATATTACTGAAATATTGATCGGAACCGGTTGTAGAACTTTTGGTTATGTCTCAACGGGAGATAAAGTATTGTTTTTTTTTTTTCAAATCGCAATTAAATATAAACATTTTATATAGATATGCTGAACGATAACTTTCTGTTTGTCATTTAAAAAAAATATAAATCCCACTTTTGTCAAAGATTACTTGCCTTATATTGTCACTGTGTATCATCGACACCGGAAATTGGGTACCACTGAAGCGACGAGTAGTAAACAACGATACGAACAAGGCTAGATCTTTTGTTATTTTCTCCGACTGATACTTAACTCACACCTTTGTAAAGTGAAGAGCTTATTTTAAGGATGTTTTGGCAACGTATTTGATCATACTTTATCATTCCCAATGTACTGTAGATTTATTTATTTAACCTAAAACGTGCTCCTGGTACCTGTCATTTGAAGCATGTATGTTTTCTTCGCGGCTGATCATAGTTGTTTTGTCATTTATATTTGGGATTTGGAAAAAAGTAGGAGGCGTTGATCATAATCAATTGATTTTGATTTATAACAATTGAGGGAATTGTCTCTTTTGGCCGATTTCGCTCAGAATATATTTTGTCCGATGTACGGCGAATTGACCTCTAAACAATTTCAGAGTACGGCGGCTTGCAGATATTGTGTACAGCGAATTGATCCCCGAAATGTATGTTTACGATCATTAAATTGAAATTTTCGACAGTGAATGTGAAAACTTATCTAAATTAACAAAACTTTAGCATATACTAGTAGTTACGGGAATTATCTATAGAAATTGTGTCATTGCTCGAAAATCGTTCCAAATTATTTCCTGTTGGCCAGTGGATTTAAAATTTTGATGTATATGCCAAATGTCTGTGCAAATTGTTGAAAATATTAGCCTACCTCGGGCAGGCAGGTGGCTATTATCATCAACTCTTGACTGCGTATATCGTTTTGCTATATATGGTTTAAAGATTTTGTTTGGATTTTCAGTAAAGATATTTGAAGACACACATGAAGAATAGCCGTGCAAACCATGTATGACACATGCTGCGTTGTATTTAGCATAAAAGTTCCCTTTCCTGTTTTGCCAAACATATTGGTATTTGATTCTGATGAAAGACAACTAAGCCAAATTTAACTATTGAAATCAATGTTTGTTTTTTTTCTGTATTCTGTAATATTAAGGTCAAATTCTTCAAACAAACTTGAAGTAAATGTGTACCAAGAATAAATCCCATCGTTGTGTAGCGATTTATTAATAGTATATGCTTCTTGCAAAAGTGGATTTATAAAATTGGAATTAATTCTACAAAAGTAAAATTAAGCCTGAGATTTTATAAACGTAGATACAGAAAATTTCCCAAGCTCTCATTTTGCTGATATATTGCATGCTGTTTTTCAAGCCCCAAGTTGATTTACAGAATCTACTTTGTACTCTTTCATTAATGAATTTGTCTTCTAAAGATAAAATGTCAGAAACAGATCTATGCTGTTTTGATTTTTTTAAGGATTTATATATGGAGAAATATTCTCCAAACTTCTTCAAACTTTTTAAGGATTTATATATGGAGAAATATTCTCCAAACATGAACCAAACTTTACTATTAAATAACATCACAGGTCTGACTAAAGTGTCAAATCACTTACATGATAGAGTAACTTGTAATGATTGAAAAGTTTGTAAGCGACTTTTTAAAGAAAATATGACCTTGAGTCCTTTTTTGTTAATTCTTGTATGGCTCTTTTGAAAGGGCCATTATCAGAAATAATATTACCAGGATAATTATATTCTTTAGGAGGGGTGGACATATATTTATTTTGAAAAGTCATGACTTTTGACTTATTAATATTAACTGCAAGTTGCCAGTCATAACAATATGTTTCAAGTTTATTTAGGGAATTTTGTAAACCTTCATGTGTACTAGATAGTATAACAAGGTCATCTGCAAAAGTTAAACTAGCTTTTGCAGATTTATCAAGTTTAAGGGGATTACATGTCCCATCAAATATTTGATGCAAATCATTGATTAAACAATTAAAAAGAACAGAACTCAAACTGTTTCCTTGTTTCACACCTCTTTCTAATTTAAAGAAGTCAGAAACATTATTTTGAATTTTTAAAGCAGATGTGTTAAGTTTATACATATCTCTAATAACAGTAAATATTTTCTTTCCTATACCATTGAGCATTAACTTATATATTAAGCCATTATGCCATACTGTGTCGAATTCTTTGCGCAAGTCAACAAAGCAAGCATTATTTTTTCTTTCTTTTTTTCAAATATTTTAATATAAGGGTTTCTAATATGAATAAACTATCAGTAGGTCTATGATTTACCCTGAAGCCAAATTGTTGATCTGCAAATAATGTGTCATAGTGGTTTAATAGTCTGTTATTTAGCGCAGAGCTAAAAAGTTTTGCAAGACAGTTTTAAAGCGAAATTCCTCTATAATTATTAAGATCTGAATCGTCACCAGACTTAAAAACCAACAAAACAAAAGATTTTCTCCATTTATTTTGGTAATTCCCAGTGTCTAAAATTAAATTAGATAATTTAGTAATTGATTGTAATTGTACAACTATATTTTATACTTCATTAGAGATAACGTCTGGTCCTGTACTTTTGCCTAATCTTAAGCTTTTTGATAGAGGTTTTAATTTCCTTAATAGTGAAAGGTTTATATGTTAATTCATTTTCAGCTAGTATATTTTTAAAGTTTTCTATATGTTCATCCACGTTTTCGCAAAAGGTTTTATTATGGTTATTTGGTTTCCCTTGTGATTGAATATGGTTTGAAAGTTGGTCATAACTAACAGAATTAAGAGAGTTAACTTTTTGGTTATCTGGCTTTTGAAGAGAGTTTAACAACTGCCAATACTGTTTCGGATCATTTTCTTTCCAATTAGTCAATTTTTCAAATAAAGCTTTCTTAAAGAGATATTTCTTTTTCTTAACAATCTTTTTTAATTCTTTTTTTAATTTCTTTTGAATGTTTGAAGAAATTATGTCTAATGTGTATATGTTTCTTGTCTCATTTTTATTCCAATATCAACCACTGTTTTTTTAGATATCTTTATCTGTATCTGTCATGGGTTTTTTTCTTTTTGGTTTCGTTTTTTATTGGCATCCAATATATTTAGATGAATTTTTAGCCAAATTTTCAAAGATATTAGTTAATTTTTTCAGTAGCATTGTCAACGTCATTGCTTTTATTTTCAAATTTAATGTTTTCAAAATTAATAATAATCATATTTAAAGCTATGGAACAGCGCTTTATTGTTGTTTTCATCTTGAAGTCACTAAGAGACATCAAACAATGAGCAAAGACTCATACCTCAGAGCAAGGTCAAGACATCGGCTTAAGTAGAATTCGTTGTTACATGTATACAAACACTACGATTGTTCTTGCTCATTTACGGATGTATAGTTGTAAACTAAAAATTAAATAACTGGCAAAGTATTCTTACAAACTCCTTAACTATTTGCTCTACGAAAAAAAAATCATTAAGACATTACAACATATAATCGAGAACAGGACACTTATTAAGAAAATTGAAAGAAAATTTGGTAATTAAATCAATCAAATGATGTAGGTATATCTCAGATATACATTAAATTTTGATCTATAACAAAGCCAAAATGTAAAGGTTGATAATCCAACCATTCCTTCGTGAACATGTCAGGCTGAATCATGCATGCATAATTGTTTTTGCAAGGATAAATATAATATGAAGTAAACGTTTATTTGACAATATCAAAACATCAAAATTGTCAGAAGACAACATAGTTCGTTGAGGTTTTGAGCGATACCAATGCAAAATTAATCTGAAAGTATTACCTTTTTGTAATTTCAAAATTTTTAAAAAAATTGAAGAAAAAAAATGATCTGGACTTCTGGAGGTCACTTACTGAAGTACACAATAACCATCATTGCATTTAATAACCATCTTGAGAAGCTCTTATCATATGCAAGTCACATACCAAATATAAACACCAAAGGACTTGATACCTAGAAGCATTGTTTAACTTTAGCCCCGGATGGAATTCTAATCAACAAAGCCTGTGGTCTACCAACTAACAAACTAAGGCCTGTGGTCGACACAGTGAATTCCTTGATAGAATCCTGTTGCTCACAAATAGGCTTCTTTATCAAGTGTATGTTACCCAGAACTTGAAGTCATCCTCCCAGAAGTTCTACGATCGACATCACCATCTGTTTCCGAGATGTCAACTGATCTTTTTCTTTAAAAGCTTCAGTTTTGTTTCCTCTACCGGATTTGACCTTACTACCGAAGTTGACATGTTCAACACGGCGGATGTTTATATGAAGCAGAAGATGCTTTTTCTACAAGTGCACCTGATCTCACCACATGTTTTTAATTGGGTCCGTGTTGTTCATCTTTGTATGTGTGTGTGTGTGTCTTCATTTTTTTCTGTGCCGTACTCATGTTGTGTCTGTTTCTTTGCTTTTCAGATGTTGCCGTTGTCCCTGGTTTGTTCGTTTCAGATTGACGGTTCGGATCTCACTTACTTGAATTGCTACATGCATAATAAATTTCTAGTTCAACTTTCCCCGCAGTTTGTTCAAATAGTTTTGGATTAAATACATAGCTACCATTGCAAGATAGTTTAATGTAAATATTCATTACAAACGAGTCTAAATATGTTCAGGGTAACAAAGACATTGTCAATAACCGCATAATTTTAGTAACAAGCTGCAGTACACTATGAATGGTGTTTTTTGCAATTCGCTGTACAACACTTAACAATTCGCCGTACATCGGACAAAATATATTCTGAGCGAAATCGGCCAAAAGAGACAATTCCCTCAATTGTTATGAATCAAAATCAATTAATAATGATCAACGCCTCCTACTTTTTCCCAAATTCCAAATATAAATGACAAAACAACAATGATCAGCCGCGAAGAAAACACACATGCTTCAAATGACAGGTACCGGGAGCACGTTTTAGGTTGTACAAATAAATCTACAGTATATTGGGAATGATAAAGTATGATCATATACGTTGCAAAACATCCTTAAAATAAGCTCTTCACTTCACAAAAATGCGAGTTAAGTATCAATCGGAGGAAATAACAAAAGTTCTAGCCTTGTTCGTATCGTTGTTTACTACTCGTCGCTTCAGTGGTACCCAATTTCCGGTGTCGATGATACACAGTGATTGTCGCCTTTCAAGAATTTTTACGCCTTTAAAATCGCTAAAACTGTCAAAATCTAATCGAAAATGAATAATGGTTTTGCCAAAACAAGTAATGTAAATTTTTCGCATTGTAACACTCATATAAAATATCTTTTCTCTTCTTTTAAATGGTCATTTAGATCATTTCATTATGCCTCTAATTTAAATTATGATTATGATTACTGAAACTAAGAATTTTTTAAATGAGAAAAATTGATAAATAGGAAACGGCATATTAAGAAACATTTACTCTACATAATTCTGGTTGCATAAGAGTTTTATTGCATATTGTCACTGTTTTAATATTTGAAGCAAAAGAAAAGATGAGTATTTTGCATTTCAAAGTCACTTGAACGCCAAAAATCATTTTAAAATTTCGGAACTTTCAAAAGTTTTATTTTAAAACTTGGACTATCTAAAAAGGAAATTTGGCTAAAACCTAAGAAATACAAAAAAACCAAAAAAAAAAAAAAAAAAAACCGTATCCTCCTTCATGCATACAGTGGGGTGCAGACATAACCTCTCGTCAAAGTTAACTTTGAGAGCAATCACGAGAACAGCTCAAAGTTAACTTGAAGTAAACTTGGAGCAGACTTAGAACAGTCCTAGAATCCTGACTGCTCTGGTCATAGAATCACGTCTGTTCTAACCATTATCGTTCTACCCACGTCTGCTCTAGCCATGACCGTTCTACCTAAGTCTGTTCTGACCATGGCTATTCTATCTAAGTCTGTTCTATCCACAGGGGGTCCAACCTAATTGGTGGGTGAAGTCCTAATTTGGTTGGAGCAAAATCGTTTGCGTATGAGTTTGAGTTACTAAGAACGTTTAAATTGCTAAAAATGTTACCTTTCGGCAATGACTAAATAAATTCACCCTTTTCAGTGAATATTTGTTCAAAATATTTAAGATTTCGAAAGCTATTGAAGAAAAACATTAACGACCTACATTTTGAACTCATGTGATATTTTCAAAACGGCTTTTCTTCAATAACTTTTAAAATCTTTAATATTTTGAACAAGTATTGAATGAAAAAGATTCAATTATATAATAATTGCCGAAAGGGAACATTTATATTAACTAAAATGCTCTAAATAACCCAAACTGATATACGAACGATTTTGCTCCAACCAAATTAGGACTCCTCCAACCAATAAGGTTGGACCCCCTGATCTATGACCATTCTATCTAAGTCTGCTCTGGCCATGACCGTTTTTGCTAAGTCTGCTCTGGGCACAGCTCTTTTGGTCCTAGAATATTAACTAGATATAAAATTGGATTGTGTCAGAATTTCTTTTTTCTCGAGCCCGAAACGTTTAAATAAAAAAAAAATTAGATAACTCCCTTATTTTTTTCAATAATTATTTGTTTCATTAAACGTAATCTGATAATGATCGACAATTGAAAAACTAGAGTCACTACTAACCCGCCAACATGTGACATCAATTCTTTTGATTTTTAAACTTTACATACCAAGTTGGCATAATTATTTATATACATTGGCAAACAAATACCGAAGGAAATCTTAAGAAAGGGGAAATAAAAAAAAAAAAACCCCAAAATCCATGAAACATGGCAAGCCATATAAAACACAAATTAAGACAACCTTACGAGGATTGATTGATTGATTGATATGAGGTATAATGTCTTTTTCAGCAGTATTTCATCTATCTCATGACGGTCAGTTTTAGTGGTGGAGGAAGCCAGAGTTCCCACGGGAGAGAACCACCGACCACGGGCAGATAACTGACATACCCTTATCACTTACGATTGTAAGTCGAGTGCACCCTTTTTTGTAATGTACAAAGTGAGGCGCGAACTCGCATGGCAGTGGTTGTATAGCTAGTAGAACTACCTTAACCACTCGGCCACCCAGGTCCCTTACCTTAGATGAACAAACAAATGATTAATATTAAACAAGAACACTACAAAACTAAAGCACTATCAGTGTAAATCCATTAAAAACGCGAGTTATCATCAGGTGGTCCAGAAGGAAAGGATATGGAAAGAATGCACATGAAACAATGTCTCTACAAAAACATGATAAAATCAAGCACTGGAACACAGCTTAGATTGTTGTTCTTCATCTTGAAGTCACAAACAGGCATTCAAAAATGAGCTGTGCTCATACTTCATAGTAAGTTCAAGGAGGCCCTACGCATGAAATTCTCCCCGCATGGTACCCGTCACACTGCAAGTGAGAAAAGTCCGATTTTCTCATACTCTATATGTGCCAGTTCGGTTATAAACAAGGTGCATTGTTTTTTTTCTCCCAAAAATATATCAATTTGTCGGCTTGCTAGAGATATATTCTTCAAAATTTCATTTAAGTTTCTTTTGAAACCTACATAGAATCAAATCGTCAACTGAATCAATAAGCAAATTACTGTACCAGAAGTTTATTGAGTTGTGGAAAATATGAGCTTTGTTTAAAAACTGTCATGGAACTAAGTCACTAATACTAGATATGTAGAATTCAATAACAATGGCATAAATTTTTATGAATGTTTATGTTTTGTTAGTCCACGATCCCGCATCCGAAATATGGAATATACGACCAAACATGGTATATTTGAAAAGAAATTTTCCTGGAATTCCATGAAAGTACACTTTAAAGGATGTTAAACATGCGGCAGATACACTTGATACTGATATTGATTCAGTTGATTAGATTCTTAATACTGATGTTTATTGAGGTTACTCGAGTTTTTTAATTTGACTTGACAGCGACAATTTTAAATTCTTTGAACTTAGAGGACCAATACTAAATATAACTTGCTTTGCTATAAAAATTGCCTTGTAACGCTGTACTGTGATTAATTCCAGTATGTCTTTTTCACATCGGCTAGTGCTACATTTTTTCAAGTCATTTATTAGTTTTGGACATACACTTCCCGTTTGTTATTGTTTTTGACAAAAAGGGTGCTTTACTGTTTTCTTTGCGTATGTATTATTTATTTCATCAAAAAGTATAACTATAATAAAGAATAATGTAGCTTGCTAACAGTGTAATTTAATTAAAATATATAGCAACTAAATTAATTATATAAATTATATAAAGAAACACAGATTTTGTTTAGGCTCTTGATTTAAATTGCTAAAATAGTGTTTATGGAAATAAAAATGTTATCATACATGTAGTTTTAAAGATGCGTATCTCTGTCTTTTAGAGTTGTTCAATGACTTTCAAGAAGATGTACTTGTTCATAATCAGGTTTGGAAATCGCATAAATTTCTCAACAGCGAACCTTCACTCTTCATTGTACTCTATCAAATTCATATATGATTATTATAATTAGCTATAGGGTATGTAAGTCTCGTCATTTGACCCCGAGATTACAATAAAATTGTAATTCGAAAATGTTTCCACTCAAAATATAACGTTTTAGAATTATGACATCTAATGTTTTGTTTGGAAAGTCATACATGTTGTATTATTGTGCAAATTACAGCTTCCGGGTACAAAAACTGACAAGGAAGTTTCAAAATTAAACGAGACTTACAAACCCTATTTCTGGATAATTCCAAAGACACTTGAGCAAGAACAAATTCCTTTCTTCACATGACAACTTTAATAGCTTCAAAGCGAATAGATTTTTTTAACGAATTTGCCCATATGCTCTATGTTCGTTGGCATAATAATGTGAAAAATGATACGTCGAAAATAAGAAATGCAATTATTGGACATGCACTTACCTATAAGTTTTCGATTGGTCAAGATACGACGAACATTTGATTAACGAATCAATGAATTTCTAAGCAAGTTAACTAAATATCAGAATCGACCCTTCATAAAGTAAAGGAGATACCGCAAAAAGAAAGTGAAAAAAATGATTGATCAAGTGAGTTGTTTGAAATATTTCCATGAAAAAATAAAGACATATGGAGAACATGTACAAGGAACAATATTCTTATAAATACATGGTAAGATTAAGCAAATGGAACAACGCTTTCGTTGTTGTTCTTGATCTTGAAGTCACCATGAGACCTTCAACAAAGTGCAAAAACTCCTATCTCATAGTAAGTTCAAGACGGCCCCTTCATCCATGTATCCTTTTGTCATTGATGCGGGGTCGTCAAGAAGCATATCCATATTCCTCAATTGCGTATTTTGCATATTGAAATAATGATAAAATAAGTGCAATATCACTTCATTAAGATAAAATTCGAAAATAGTCAAGAAGAAGTCTGATGAGTCCTTACATTAAGTTTTCTTATGGAAATGTTTTTTTCTATAACTAGTTCAAGGCGCAAGAAGTAGGGAAGAGGTTAATTCCGTACATCACCTGCACTAATACATAGTTTTCTTGTCAGTTCTTGCATAAAATATAAGGGGTATACGTTTGTTCATTTGTGAACAATAATATTTCAGATAACTATGTTTTGTTATCAAACACAAAAAATACTTAAAATTTAAATATACAAACTTAATATATATTTCTCTTTCAACTTAAGATAAAAAGTCAGACAATAAAAACTAGATGTTGTCGGAAACGACAGCTATCCCCGCACTCCCCGTTTGACACAGAAAACAGTT
This sequence comes from Modiolus philippinarum, assembly GCA_002080025.1. NCBI lineage: Eukaryota > Metazoa > Mollusca > Bivalvia > Mytilida > Modiolidae > Modiolus > Modiolus philippinarum. The sequence continues at coordinate 23,446 of MJUU01056752.1, read as the reverse complement.
GTTATACACCCTTGGCATATTTTTTTTAATATTTTTTAAATCTACTTATTGATAGATATTGTTACTAAAAGAATTCTAGGATATATGGTTGCTAAGTAAAATTTCCATAAATAAGTGGTCTTTGAGACTTTCAAGAAATTTACCAAAATTGGAATCAAATATTTTGGAAATCCAATTGATGAAAATGTTCATCCTAAACTACACAAACATTTTAACTATGGTTGCTAGGTAGATTTCCAAAAAATAAGTGGTCTTGAGACTTTCCGGAAATTTACCAAAATTGGAATCAAATATTTTTGAAATCCAATTTATGAAAATGTTCGTCCTAAGCTACACAAACATTTTAAGTACGGTTGCTAGGTAGAATTCCAAAAAATAAGTGATCTTTGAGACTTTCAGGAAATTTACCAAAATTGGAATCAAATATTTTTGAAATCCAATTGTTGAAAATGTTTGTCCTAAGCTACACAAACATTTTAAGTATGGTTGCTAGGTAGAATTCCAAAAAATAAGTGGTCTTTGAGACTTTCAGGAAATTTACCAAAATTGGAATCAAATCTTTTTGAAATCCAATTGATGAAAATGTTCGTCCTTAACTACACAAACATTTTAAATATGGTTGCTAAGTAGAATTCCAAAAAATAAGTGGTCTTTGAGACTTTCAGGAAATTTACCAAAATTGGAACCGCCGTTCAGAATCCTAAGTTATCAGAATTTTGTTTTTTACCAAACACTTGTCAGAATATAAGATAATATGCCAAAATTAAAAAAAAATATGTGTCTTTGACATTTTCAGGAAATTTACCCAAAGTTGGAACCGAAACCAAAATTCCAAAAGCTTATTGCAAATCTATAGACTATATGCAACAATTCTGCATAAAGATTTGATCCCTAAATCCAAAAATGAAGGAGGAGTTTGCGTCACATGCCACATGTGTCAAATCCACATCTATGGGTCTTTGTTAAAATTGACATCATGGGGCCTCTTGTTTGCAACAAGACCAATATCAAAAATCCGAAAGCTTATTGCGCATCTTCAGACTATATGCAACAATTCTATAACAAAATTAAATCCCTAAATCCATAAATGTAGGAGGAGTTTGAGTCACAAGAAAAGTGTGACGGACGGACGGACGGACGGACAGACGGACGGACGGAGGGTATAACATTATCCCCGAACTTTCTTCGAAAGTGCGGGGATAACAAATTATCCGGCTTAATGAATTCATATTCCTAAAAAAACAGTCTCAACAATATAAATAATAAGAAGAAATAATTATGGAATATAATGAATAACTGTGGAAACACTTTCTGCTGTAATCCCAGTACATAGAGATTCCTCTTGTTTTAGTCGACATTAGTGTCTTGGTGTTGTTCACTGAATGTATTCAGATAATTCACTGCATCTAAATATATATAAAGAAAGAAAGAAAAAAAACCATGTAAAATGAGTTCTATTCGAAGTCATTAGGCAGATTATTATTCATACAGGTACTACAACGAAGGATTTTGAAAGCAAATTATGTTATTCTATGCATTTTCATTGCACAAATACACAAGAAAGTCATAGTGCATGAAGACGCACGTTATAATTGTCCTATTTAAATTACAACCTACATGTATATTTTGAAATTGCTGTTTCAAACAGATTCATGGATTCACGGTGATGCAATTTTAACTTTTTTTTGGTTTTGCAGTTTACTGGAATTTTCCTCGTAGTAAATCTAAAATAGAGGTCGAAGATTAGTAACTCTAAATAATTTTGAACAAGTTTTCCCTTAACAGGAAGAAGAAAAAAAGTACCGACCGGTGGACAAGAAATATAGAATAATGGTAGTTTCGAAGGTCGAGACAGAAAATATCACTGTATCGCGGCGAGTCCGATAGGACGAGCTGTGATAATTGTGATATTTTCTGTCGAGACCTTCAAAACTACCATTATTGTTTTTATCGGCAACGTCATAAGAGCCATGACGTCATATTCATGACGTCATTGCCTGATATTTTCTTGTATCAGGTCAGTACGGAGATACTGACAATATCAGTCAGTAAGATCAAAGAGAAAAATGTACATATTGCCGATAAAAAAAATACCGGCCAGTGGACAAAATGTAATTATTTATATAGATGCATTTTTCATATCACGACCTTTATCAGCCCTAGTTCTTTATATCAGCCCGAGAGCCGTCAGGCTCGAGGGATGATATATGACCGAGGGCTGATGAAGGGCGTGATATGAAAAATGTCATGTAATGATGTTTTTATCATATAATTCAATAATAATGATAATAATTGTTTTTTATTGTTGTGTTTTCTATTTCTGTTCTTTGTATTTGTCTAACGTCATTGTTTTCCTTGTTTAACGTCATTGCTTTCTGTGTCCTCGTTTTGGCCATGTCTTTGACTTCGATCTTTGAAAATTCCATTCCTTTGTTCCTTCGGTATTCTACTGCCGTTATTTCACACTGTGAGTGCCTTTGTTCTGAATGTTGTGGTTTCTGGTTCTGTGCTTTGTGTCTGTCTGGCGTCATTGTTTTTGTGTCTAACGTCATTGTTTTCTGTGTTCTCGTTTTTGCCCTGTCTTTCGACTTCGAATTTTGTGAATTTCACCCCTTTGTTCCTTCGGTATTCTACTGCCGTTGTTTCAAAAAAAGAATAAAGAAATCAACTGAAAAATATTTTTGTCCTTGTCTCTTTTACACATTCCCCGTTTCCCTTCTTTTTTCTATTGAAGATATCAATTGAAAAATATTTTTTAAGACTCAGATATATCTATTGTTGGAAAATAGTAAATTAATTGGACGAGATTGAGAAATCGGCTGAAATGCGCGATTTACATGTTTCGCACCGAGTACAAAATAAATGTGATATTTCCCGACAATGAGTGCGTAAGTTTTTTTTATCCAATAATGATTGGAACTTAATCTAAAAAGCGAATTCTTAGTTAAGCCGGACGACGGGCTGATTTGGTATATCCGTAAAGTCAAAGGAGAGTTTACATTATGACGTCAAGATATCCGAAGTTTTCTACCAGGCGCTGTGTCTTTTCTTCGATCAAAATCGTTGACCGTTTACCAGTATTCCTTGCAACTACGAAAAAAATATTCGTAGAGTCGTAATATTGGATAGTAAATACTACCATAGCAAAACAAATTACTTTACTTGTATTTTTGTTATTTTATATTATTTAATAGGACAGCATTGTATGCAATGGTTGTCGTTTTGGCGGAAACACACGAACTCGCATGTGATAAAGCCTCCGAGTAGTTACGGAAAGGCATGTGATAAATTCCGGAAGTAAGCTTGATAAAGCTTTATCAGCCCGCTAACTGTCTTTACGTCTGTCCTTTCAATTATTTTCATTATAAAACGCATGATTTATCGTGAGGTGAAAAATAACATTTATTTAGTCCAAGTATATGATAAAATGATTTTACTTTATCCGTAACCTGGAATTGTTGGAGATAAAAAGTTTAATAGCTTTGTATTGAGGCAGATACCTATCTTTTGCAGCGTTATATTGTTTGATTTTTTTTTTTCGTTGGAGTACCTACTTAATACTTCATACTTTCTGTAAGATGAGGGTTATAACAAAACAACCTGACAGAATTGTAAAAAAAACGATATCTAAGAATCAATCTACCGAAAAAAAGCCAACCGCAAAAATTTGAAAAGAAGTTGGGGGTAAAACCGGCTTCGTTTGATATTTTGACAAGCGCGGTAAATCGACCTGCCGATCGATTCGGTAAATTAACACCAATAAGTAATTGATCTCCCACGTATGGTAAGATGACCTTCCATGAGAAATTTATAGATCTGATACCAAGTAATGACAATAAGTGCTGGGTAGGTAAATTTCCGATGGGAATACCTGTAGGTAACTTTTCCTTTGAATTCATCAAATAACCATGGCTTGTTATAATGTGATTTGAAACCTGTAGAGCCATCTAAATGTACACCACCGAAAAAAACCAGAATGATATATGATTTACCCTAATGACTCACAATATATATAAACATCTTTCCTGTTTCAGTATTCCACTGAGGTAGGTCAAATCTCTAAAGGTTGTTAGAATAGGATATATATATACCTGTAGAACAATCTAAATGAATACAGAAGTGTACATTTTAAGGCAAAAACTTATGAAAACGTGACGCCTGTTTGTCTCCGTTCATACGCGTTTGTCGTTCGTTTTATAATCGGTACATTTTCGCTCATTTTTGTACGCTGAAAAATTTAAACATAAATTTAAACATATTGGAATGGTACATTTTTGGTCATTTTTGTACGTTGAAAATTTTAAACATAAATTTAAACATATTGGAAAACACATATACAGCACAAAAGGTCCGGTGACTGCGTTGTTACTCCATTTATCATTCGCTACTTGTCCATCTTGCATTCGTTGAATAACATACGATTAAACTGATGAAACAGACTTTTACCAGAGTAACATCGGATAGATCGTTCAAGTTCCGAACTTACAGCCGAAATCTACAATGTACTGGACGAGCACCGAAGGGAAAAAGAATGACACTTTTCTTTAAGTTGCTGAGCGGTCAAAGGAAAATTTGATCTCTTTTAATGAGGTTCGCTACCCAAGTTGAATGTAAACATGATTTCAGATAAATGTTATTTATATTACAAAATTGATAAAGCGAAATGAAATGAAAAGTTGATAATGATTTCTTTTTCGAGATATAAGTTCTTAAAATGCAGCGGGAAAAGGAACTTTTAGGCATTCATTGGTTAAAAACAGAGGAGTCCGAAATTGAAAAACATGGGGAGCGAACCCCAAAATCTTCTTAACAGAGATAACTTATTACTTATCTAAGACGAATCATGGGTACTGAACGTATAGGGGATCCTCTAATTTCACGTGTGGTTTTTTCTTGTCGGTCCTGAGCTGTACGGTGTTAGGAAAACATGAATAGCTTACAAGTATGAAAAGTGAATAACTCACCAAATAAAAAAGAATCGCTAAGGTAATAAAAAAATATTTTGTCTCATTTCAGATATTTGTTCGTTGAGGTAATATTACTTGAAAGATATTGAATCATTCTTAATGTTTTGATTGTTTTTTTTTTTGTTCGTTGTTTTTATTGTTATTATTTATTGTTTTGCCTTTTTCCAATTTTGATTGCCCTCAACTTCTTAAAAATAAATACATGAAAATAACTTAACTTTTATCTTATTATAAAAGCAACCAGTCTACGTAGTACATGTATATAGGCAACCAGTCTATGTAGGGAACGTGGGCGCATACATATACAATAGGTTGCAGTCATAACCTCTCACCAAGTTAACTCAGAACTGTTCTGATGACTGCTATGATTTACCTTAGAATTGTTCTAAAACAGCTCTAGAACAGTTCTAAAAGCCGTCATAAAATCAGTCATTTTGTAGAATTGTTCTAAAAACGGTCCTTGTCAAGAACAATTCTTAAAACGGTCAAAGTCAAGAAGAGTTCTATAAACCTGTTCTAAAAGCAGTCATGGTCAAGAGTTGTTCTATAAAACAGTAATGGTCAGGAGTTGCTATAAAAGCAGTCATCGCTAAGAACTGTTCTGATTCAGAATAAATTATTCAATATAATAAAAGATCAATAGATTCTTATAATAAGGTTAATATAACACATAAACTAGAAGATTAAAATTCGCCCAACTCTGGGAATTATATATTAAAGTCCAAGTACAAATATATAACATGTTCAAATGTTTTATTGAAAAAAGGAAATGAAAATTGCAGATTGCTGCAGTTGCTGCAGTGGCTATATTTTCTCTGTTTTATAATCGAAAAAAAATGAAGGGGATGGCAAAAAATGTCCCTTTTGCAATATGTTTTAGACAAATTGCAGTAAGTTTATTGATTGCGGGTATTGATATTATATCGATCGCAGAAAATGTCCCTTTTGCCATATATTTTTATTAATTTATAAAATTATAAAATGTAGCATGTTTATTGATTACTAGCATTGATATTATATTGATCGCAGAAATTTCGATATTTTTAAGTCAAATTACAGGAAATTGCAGAAAATATCCCTTTTGCCACATGTTTTAAGTCAAAATAACGGTAAGTTTATTTATTTATACCGACCACAGAAAATGCCCACTTTGCCACATGTTTTTATTCAAATTACAGAAAGTTTTGTGATTACGGGTATCGATATTATATTGGTTGCAGAAAATGTCTCTTTTGCCATCTGTTTTAGTCAAATAAAGGGAAGTTTCACGATTGCCGGCATCGATAGTATATCGACTGACGAAAATGTCCATTTTGCCATATGTTTTAGTCAAATTGAAGTAGTTTTATTGATCGCAGTTATTGATGTTTAATCGATTGGAGAAAATGTCCCTTCTGCCATATGTTTTAATCAAAGTACAGGAAGTTTCATGATTGCGGGCATCAATATTATATCAATTCTAGAAAATGTCCCTTTTGCCATCTGCTTTTAGTCAAATACAGTTAGTTTATTTATTGCGGGCATTGATGTTATGTCGTTTGCAGAAAATGGCCCTTTTGCTATCTCTTTTTACAGGAAGTTTGTTGATTGTGGGCTAAAATATTGCATCATTGACAGAAAATACCTTTTTGTCATATGTTTTTAGTCAATTTTCATCTTCGGGCAGTCGACATAATATCCATGCCCGCAATCAATCAACTTATTGTAATTTGACTAAAAACAGATGGGACATTTTCTGTGATCGATATAATATCAAAGTCTGCAATCAATAAATTTAATTTGACTGAAAATGTATGGCAAAAGGCACGGGAAAATTTCTGCAATCGATATAATAACGATGCCCGCAATCATAAAACCTTCCTGTAATTTGACTAAAACAGATGGCAAAAGGGATATTTTCTGCAATCGATATAATATCGATGCCCGCAATCATAAAACCTTATGTATTTTGACTAAAAACAGATTGCAAAAGGGACATTTTTTGCAATCGATATAATATCCATGCCCGCAATCTTTGAACTTCTTGTAATTTGACTAAAGCATATGGCAAAAAGGACATATTCTGCAATTGATATAATAGGTACTCCATCGAAAAAATTGAATGTTCGATTCAATGAATATAGCAGTGCAAAAAGATAGTTATCTGCTTCCATAATAAGAAATTAATCTTTTAATCTCCAAAAAAAATTACATTAAAGATTAATTAACACAATTAAAAAATTACAATTTGTGCACTTCCGGTATTGATTTTCTTCTCATTTACCAGTTATATTAAGAGGAAAAGAAAAACTGGCTCCAAATTATTTGTTACGGCGCTTTGGCCACTAATTATGGTAAACTACGACGAAAATTCAAGAAAACTACAAAAACAAGTAAAAGTTAAAATTGCCGTGCACCTACGTGAATTCATGAATCCATTTGAAACTTTGCAGTTGAAAGGTATGGGCTGTAATTTAAACACAACACTTAACATGCGTCTTCATGCACCATGTCAACATTATGTTATTGATAACTTATAAAAGTCTTTGTTGGAGTACAATGTACCTATATAATATCAATGCCTGCAATCAATAAACTTACTCTATTTTTTTTTCAAAAAAAAAAAAAAAAAAAAAAAAACATGTGGCAAAAGGGGCATTTTCTGCAATTGATATAATATCGATGCCTGCAATCATGAAATTTCCTGCAAGTTTAATAAATTGAAATAGCAACCGAGCATTTTCTTCCATTGACATACTATAGATTCCTGCAATCAATAAACTTACTGTAATTAATCTGAAAACGTATGGCAAAAGAACATTGTCTGCAATCGATATATTATTGATGCCAGCAATCATGAAACATCCTGTAATTTTACAGAAAAGATAAGGCAAAAAGAACAATTTCTGCATCGATATAATATCGATGCCAACAATCGTGAAACTGCCTGTAATTTTTCTATAGGGGTTGGGAGCTTAACATGCTAACAATCTATTTTAATTTTCCCCAAAACATTTAACAGTAAATTTTGAATCTATGATAACAATCTACAAAACTAGTATGTCAATCGCTCGAAGAAAATTTAATGGGTCTTTCCCAATGTTGCGTCAGAATGTTATCATTATTGATTCACAGGAAAAACCAACATTCTAAGCTAAATATGTACATTTATGTACTCTCTAACATGAAATACATTTTTTTCAAAGTGACCTTGACATTTGACCTTGACATCATTTTGAAGGTCAAGTCTACCTGAACATTTTTTGTATTGAATAATTGTTTGTATCGTCAATGTTATCTAAACAATAGGCAAAAAACCCCAAATTAAGACTTCAAAAAGCAGTTTTTTGTCCATAGGCCCAAAACGATTGGTCCGATGATTTTGGACCTATGTAACAATTGTAGGTCTCAACAAGACACACATTTTCTCCATTACATTTCATCAGCTGTCTGTTACGGTTTCCGAGTTTATCCGCTAACAAGTCTAGAGGTCACCGATGACCTTTGACCTTGACCTTTTCAAATAGTCCCCGGGGAACCAAGAACAATGGTGTAGGTCTCATGTCTTTATCACTTCCGGTTGGGGAGAAATTCATTGTTAAAGAAGCATCAAATTTTGCAAGGGGCATAACTCCTAAATTGTCAATCGGACAATTTCGGACCAAATGTAACAAATTTTTGCCATGACCTAACAAACATTTTTCTAATTACACTTCATCAGCTATCTTTTATGGTTTCCGAGTTCATCTACTAACAAGGTTTACTTTTTTTGTTTGGTGATGTAACTCTGTTACTTAAAATACATCGGGTTTACAGGGTCAGTCTGGTCAAGCCCGGCCATGTCTAATTTATGGTACCAAGTTTCAAAGTGATATCTTTTAAGACTTTTTTTCAAATGTTGGAAGAAAAAAATAATAATCAGAAGAAATACAAGAAGGCCTTTCCACCAAAGTGGGAAAGACCTTAATAAGTAACACATTTTTATGATAAACAGCAAAAAGTGCTTTTATATTATTGCAGAACATATCACTTTAACAGTTAACACAAAGTAAAGAAAATATCAAATGGTCCAAAAACGATAAACAACTGATTTATTTTATTAACGCCCAGCTGAAAATGCCCAAAACACATTAACAGACATAGTCATGCACCCCTCCCCCATAAACGAAATTGACAGAAGGGGCAATTTCTGTATTCTCGATGCCTGCAATAATAAAAGTTCCTATTTTATAAGGAAAAGGAAAATTTGTGTATTCAGTGTAGAATAATCACGACCGATTGTCATAAAGATAGACCAGAGGGAACTTTTATTATATAACCGACACTTTAATGACCACTTTTAGAACTGCTCTAGTGTATGACCACTTTTAGAACTGCTCTAAGTTAACTTAGTTAAGTGTGACCATTTTTATGGCAACTTTTAGAAATATGACAGCTTTAAGAACATTTCTACGTAGAGCAAATTATGACCGGTTTTAGAACTGCTCTAAGTTAACTAATAGCAGTCATAATTTATTACCATTTCCAGAATTTCTTCTATGACTGCTCTAAATTAACTTCAAGTTGACTTAGAAACGATTCTAAATTAACTTAGAGATAACTTGGACGAGAGTTTATGTCTGCAACCAACAGTAGTTACTTTTTCCCTTTCATAATAATTCCCTCACAGCTAATTTTCTAGACCTTTTACACCACTTAAACATTTTCATGATTAGTATATGTCTAGTAGATTGAGTTTTAGCTTTGTTATTATTCTTTGATTTTTATAAAGAAAAGACACAGGGAATTTTGAAATTTTATGAAATCATACATATGACACAAATTTTATTATTTAGCAGATCAAATCCTGATGTTCGAAAGATTTTTTTCTGGTTGACATTTTTGTCGTTCGGAATTATCTGATTTATAAATATAAATATTTTGCATCTTTTTGTGCAGTTCCACGTTCTCCCCGATTAACAATTACACAGGATTGCCTCACTGATAGTTTGATCGGTGCCCTATGCGAAGTATCACATTCTTACCATTCCTTATCACTTTATGTCCTCAAATTTGGACAAAGTTGTCCTAAGGATCCTTGGAATAAGTAGCAGGGGAGAAGTTCAAAGCTATCCCATGAATTTTACTGACTAAGAAGTTTATTTTTGAACAAATAAAAAAAGAGAGGAAAACAAAACACTTTTGTGAACCTGTAACTTTTTTACCTCCTAGTAATGGTTCTATATATCCATTCGTATTATCTTGGCATCCGTCGTCCGTCTGTCTGTCAGCTATTCACATTTTCGTCTTCTCCCCTGAAAGAACTGAAGCAAATTCAACCAAACTTTACAGGAATGATGTTTTTAAGGTCCTTAACCAACATTGCTCGTTTCTGTTCGATCCGATACAAAAAATGACGGCCAGCGCGGAAGGTAGTTTATATTGGGCCCTATGGGAAAGTTACATTTTCTACTTCTCCTCTGAAACTACTTAAGCAAATCCAATAAAAAATTACAGGAATGATGTGTTGAAGCTCATCCACAAAGATTGCGCATTTCAATTGCATGCCTGATTGTGATTGTTGATTACAATATGCTATCGAGATTAAGAATTATTACAATGAAATACTGTCTGGGTGGCTTGTCAGCTAAAACGCTAAAACTGCACTTGTCTTTAGAGTTTTATAAATAAATGCAATGTGGGGATAACATTCATTAAACATCAAAACCACATAAAATGTACATGTCATTTTAATGTTTATGAATGGCAGAATGTGAACAAATAACATTTTTTCCTCAATGAAAATAAAACTATAGTTGGAGAAAAAGTTGTCATTATCGTGAAATTTAGATTACCTTTTGGACATCGTTATTGACTTCGATGCAGATAATGACCCCGCCTTCGACTCGGTCATGACAATCTAAGTCAATACCACTGTCCCACGGAGAGTCTTAATTTTACGATAATGAAATCTTTATTTGATAGTTTTATACAGAACCTATAGGTTAAAAATGGATAATAGGAAACACCTACAATGGCTGAAAATTATTATTATATGCAACAATTTGCAAGGGAACTACACAAGAAAAACACGTATACGCAGGATAGTTAAGGTTGATCCACATACTTTAATATGAAATGATATATGTATTTTCGGTATACATTCTAGAATCTCCCGATCATTTATAATTTTTTATTCACAACAACTGACTGCATATTTTTAAACCATGACTTCCCTACTTTCATTTTCACAATATTTAGAAAGGTTGTCAGGTATGTTGATCACGTTACACTCATAGATCTATTTAGTTCAGATGTCTAGGTTTAATATGGAATGATATATGTATTTACGGTATACATTCTAGAATCTCCCGATCATTTATAATTTTTTATTCACAACAACTGACTGCATATTTTTAAACCATGACTTCCCTACTTTCATTTTCACAATATTTAGAAAGGTTGTCAGGTATGTTGATCACGTTACACTCATAGATCTATTTATAGTAATATAAAATCCAAAAGTTCAGATGTCTAGGTTTGTTCAATGAATGTATTTTAACGTTTGTCAAATAGCCGATATCATAAACATTTCTAAAACTTCTGTCCGCCTATTAAATTCAGTCCCTATTTTTATAAAAACTAGATATTAGTTCGATAGTGTTGCAATATGCCCTTGGTTGTACAATATACACGGTTCTGTTTTTATTATTCGTTTGTTTTGAACTTCCGTACACACATTTTCTGGTTTTTGAATATGTCAAGAAATAACCTGCCAAAATGCAGCTATCAACTATTTGTCTAAATATCTGACTTTTTGCTTCAAAGTTGTATAGTATGGCAACTTTACATCGCGGTCATTGTTGTCAAACGCGCTGGCGACTTTCCAGGGGAAATAACCCATACTGTGGTGATATCATAGCGGGATGTGAAAACTTTCGTTCTTTTATATTTTTCAGTAAGAAATAAACGTAATAAAACGATGTCAAATGAACACTCTTGAACATTTATTGCCGGTAGTTCATGATTAAATCCCGGGGATTGAACTTAACTGGTAAAAGCTTTGCACTTAGATGTAGAAGTTAAGCAAAGAACCGGGAGTCATCGTAGTGTAAACGAAAACTAACATTTCATGTCTGTGCTTATACAATTATAAAATTATTCTTGCGCATTAACTGTAAATTTCGAATACTGACCCTACAGTATGACCTCAGATTCACCTGCAGTGTGGTACTACATGTATAGATCTAGCACGTCTATGAAAAATTGGGGGGGGGGGGTGCCTTTCGTGATTTTTTTCTACTTCCCATCTCGTGGTTCTCTAGGATAGACAAAAAGTTTTAAAATGCTTAAAAATACTTTTTTCCCATTATACAGTCTAAATTCTGAGTTCTATGTCAAACTAGCATCTCTCCCTGTTTTCTAGATGACAGCTAGACTCTGTGTGCATGCAATCATTCATACTTGAAGGACTGATTACCACTTCATGCTTACACAAAATTGAGACCAAAGTCATGCCATTCCTTATATCTTAAAGTCTTCCACAGCAAAATTTGCTCTCATTGCAACAGTGGCAAAACTCATAATGAATATCATGCTTAAAATGCCACAAACTGATTGATCAACATATGATCAGTGATGGGAAAAATCAGTAATCAATGATAACAATTTTTGCCTTTTTGTGACATATGAGTACAGTAACCTGACTGCCTGGATGTTAACGTACCGTTATTCGGGGTACTAAAACAAAACAGCAGATTTTTTTTCTAGTTGTTTTTGTGAGCATTAAGTTAATAAAATGCTCTTCAAATTTTTACTTCACTGAACTTGTTTTTCCGGGAGAAGCTTCTGAATTTAGCAAAGATCATTTTCTAGTAATTTTTATCCTTTTAATATAGTGTATATCTATATAGACAGAAAATATTTTTTTTTTAATTTGAATAAAATGATAGGGTTTGGTGAAATTGTAGTATAAAGAGTGTTAATATGAAATAATTAAACTGTGGACACACTACATGTATGTCTAGCCCTCCTCGAGCATCTTGAGCACTTTTAATCTATATATTTTTTACAAAAATTTTTCCCATTTCGCCATAGAGTGTAAACCCCCAACCTTCCACATTGATCTTTCGCAGCAGCCATGTAAGTTTTAAGACCATAATAAAAAAATATCCTAGATTCTTATCCTGGCTCACCCCCATTTTTTTCAGCTGCCTCAAAAAATTTTATTTTGATTTTGGGGTAAATTTCTTTTAAAATGATGAACATGTGCAGCATTTTCCACAAAATCTGATAAAAAATACATAATAAAAATTTGCCCATCCAACTCAAATTTTGACAAAACTGGATGAGAATCTAGGAATTTCATTATGGTCTTAATTGTGTGGACTAAGTGTACTTGCTGGCAAAAAAAAGTTGATGTGCATTTTCATGAAGGGCTAAGAGGGATAAGGGTCATGCAGGCATGTAAATAAATGTAATCCTCAAAAGAAAACTTTATATCAAATACCAAGTGGCTAAGACTACTGGTACAGGCTTAACTAATATATAACTGCTTGCAAAAAACTAAATGTGACATTTTGAAGACTGAGGGGAAGTAAACATATTGAGCCTTATTTTTCCTTGATCACATATATCAACAGGGGTGCATGCATATACAAGGTTAGATGATAATCTTGCCCAGATATGAATTCAAAATAACTCCAGAACTATGTGTACCACTGAACCCAAAATTATACCTGGCCTGTGTTTTGTAGTAAACAATTTACATACCAAGTTTGAAGACAGTATGTTATTTCATTCATAAGTTATTTGTCATGTGAGTAGGAAACCCTAAGATTTGCAAAATTTCAAAGTTTCAAGGGGCATAACTCCAGAACCCCTTAGACCTCTGAACTCAAAATCGTACTTGACCTTAGTTTTGTGGTAAACAACTTGCATACCAAGTTTGAAGACCTTGTGTTACATCGTTCACAAGTTATAAGTCGGAAACCGTTTGGGGACGGACGAACACAAGACTGAGGGTATCACATAACACATCGCCACTACGAGTGGTGGGGTATAAAAACAAAAGAAAACATGCTGATGTTTCAAATAGGAAATCAAATATACACATTCCACCAAGCAGAGTGATAGGTCTATCACAGTTATTTATCACAGCAAGTCTCTGGCTGTACTGTAGAAGCTTATAGGGCCTGTAAATTCTTCTAGACCAAACAAATGTTGATGACCAAAAATGATGTTTTTTTTTCCAATTGGGTCTCATGTTAAGTTATGCTCTTGACTGTGCCGGCACCCATGTTTTTTGACAGATACAATTGAAATGAGTAATCTTTGTAAATGACCTTCCATACGTCATTCCAATATGCATGATATATAGTTTAGTTAAATTTGCTTCAATAGTGATGAAAAGGATGATTTTCTCATAAAGTCCAATATGTTAAAGTAATGTTCAATGCTGGCAGCTGGAAAATGTTTTTTACGCCACTACTGTAAAGTTTGGTTGAATTCGCTTCTGTCGTTTCAAAGGACAAGATGAAAATGTGATTTACTGTAGTATCTCTGGGGTCCAATGTTAAACTATGTTCTGCACTGGTGGCAATGTACTAGTACGTTTGTTTTGACGAATTGGAAAGAAATGAGCAATCTTCCTAAACATTGAAAGGGATTTCCATAAATATATAGATAATTCCTGTAACGTTGGTTATTTTTGACCTCAGTCAGTGGCAGATTATCCCCCCCCCCCCCTTTTAAGGAAAAATTTTGGGTCGGGCCCCCTTAGCAGAGAAAGTCTGGATCCGCCACTGTCAGTGGTTTCAGAGAAGATGAAAATATGATTTTCCCCAGAAGGACCAATGTTAAACCTCAGTTCTACGCTGGTGGCCATGTTTTTGCCGGATATAACGAAATGAGCAATCATTTGCTTTAGTCGTTTCAGAGGAGAAAAGCTAACAGACAGACAGACGCCAAGTTAAGGCAATTAGCTCACACTGACTCTTCTGGACTGGTGAGCTAATAATGGGTGTAATGAAGTTTATATACTTAATATTACTATCACAACGCTTTCCCCTCCTATTTGACAAAATGTTTGATGGCAAGGTTAGGTCATGAATGATTTTATAATCTTGATACATGTATACACGATGTGTGTTATTATTTCATGACAGTTTTTGTTGTTGTCTGTAATGCTATGTTGACTCTGTATGTCATAAAGCTGATGTACTTTCTAAATGCTTGGTGTATGACAAGTAAGATAATCTTTTCTCAGTCATGTCAGTTATAAACTAGAAAATGTGTCTGTACGCCACGGATGCCCCGCAAATAAATTTATCACAAAACCTGAACTCGTTATTTGACTGAAGTCATTCATGCTTAAAATGTAGGTCATTGACACCCAATTGTTAGTGAAACGGGTAGTTCTTCAATAGATGAATGTTGCAGCGAAATATCATGATGCTACAATACATAGTCGTTGAAAAACAGACTTAAATGCAAAATTTAACCAAAGTCAATGAAGCGTAAAATGTAGGTCAAAGTCACCTAATTGTCAATGATTTGGGTAGTACTCATCAAGGCAATTAATTTGATGAAACATCACTGTTTTATAAATGTGTAGTTGTTGAGAATTGGGCTTTTCGCAAAACTTAACAAAAGTCACTGAAGCGTAAAATATAGGTCAAAGCCTCCTAATTGTCAATGATTTGGGTAGTACTCATCAAGGCACTTAATTTGATGAAACATCATTGTCCTATAATGTGTAGTTGTTGAGAAATGAACTTTAACACAAAACTTTACCAGAGTCACTCAAGCATGAAAAGTAGGTAAAGAATCAATCTACCTAGTGAACCCTGTAGTACTATCAAATACAGTACACTCAGAGACTTGTTGTGATAGATGTCCGACGTCTGACATGTCTAACTTTACATTTCAGGCAGTAGGTCTGACAGAGACAGGTGCAATTAAAAAGGGTCATAAAGCTTAAGTTGTTAATTAGCACACAGGTGTACAGTAGTTTATCAAGATTAAAAATTCAATTACTGTTGTTACCTGAGTCAGAATGTACAGGTAACATAATTTTTGATTTTTACCTTATTGTTCTGATAAATAAAATTTGTAATTTTTGATATAGGCCTAAAAAATCAATGACAATCTTAAAATACAATAAGTACTGTGATGTTGGAAGCATGTAGAAAATAATTTGTATCTCTGTCAGTTCATAAAAAGAATAATTCTTTGCCAGCCCTAAATTCAATTAATTATACAAAGTTTTTGAAATGATAGCCTTCCCTGCTCAAAACTTAACGGGTGCCTTGGGCAGAGGAGTGGTATTTCCAATTCTGAAATGTCTCGTATTTTACAATTTTTCTATTTTTGTGTGTTTTTGTCAAAATTAGAATTGTTATTATAATTATTTAAAAATCAACAATTTCAAAATATTATATTCAAATAAATATACTAGTAGAAAAATAGGTCTTTTTCAGGGCTATATATACACTTGTTTCATTCACTTATTAGTACCAATCCATGCTATATGAATGAAACAAGTGCTTTGACACAAATATTTCGAAAATAATGGTTTTGTGCATCAGAATTGTATGCAACTAACAGAAATATGCTATTAAGAGGTATGCAATTAGAAATGGAGTTGACTGTACTGATACCTCACAGAGTATCATTCTTGCACATTTAAATATACATGTATGAATATATAATGTTCAGTTGGAAAATGACTTTTGATGTCTTATAATGCAATGTAGTTAAATTTTTTCAATAAGCCACTTTCATTGGGTAACAATGCAAAATATTGGACCTTTTCAGCAAACCCTGTTCTATTAAGGGGAGATAATTTGTAAAGAAATAGTTTTTCGTCCATTATTAAAAAATAAGGAATGGGACACCCAAAATTTTTTTAAGCAAATCGATGGCAAGTATATTTGCAAATAATATAGCATATTTACCAAATTAAAAAAAATATACCTGAAATAACTAAAATAAATTTTGTTGTTGTTAAAATTTGCTAATTCAGTTTTTTTGCCCCTGTACCACCTTAAATAAATAAAGATTTTCTGTGGCTGTCCTTTTCTTAAATAATTTTTTTAAATAGTTTTCGTACAATTTTAAATTACTTTTGAATACCTATTTTTTCAANCCCCCCCCCAAAAAAAAAAAAAAAAAAAAAACAAAGAAAAACTTGATCTTATCATTAAATAAAAAGAAACAGTCTTTTCATTTTTTATTTTAGATACAGCTTGATCAATTTGAAATAAGTATTTCAATGTAAATAAACACAGTTTAAAACGAAATGAAAAGTTTTCTTTCTTTTTTGGAATCTCCATGTTCAACAGATACCTAAGAAAAAAATTCTTAATTTTTTTTTATGTTTTTTAATTTGAACTTGTGATGTGTGTTTCTTTAAAGCAAGAACTATAATATCCAGTCAAAGTTTTATGATCTTCAGGTACATATTTACGACCCCTAATTAAGCTATTCACACCACAGGTATACAATCAACAAACACTGACAGACTCCAAGTCAGACATGTCAGGCATTAAGTCTCTGAAGGGAAGTAAGTAAGTAAGTAAAATTTATTTAAAGTCGGTGCATATATACAGTTAACAATCAAATAACATGAGCTCTGATGAGCTCTTTAACCGACTAAATATGTACAACATTTACAATAAAACACAATATTAAATATTAAAAATAACACAATGCAACATAGTTAGCTATTAAAATACAACTACACAAGAACAGGCAATCAAACCAGAGTCAGGTCAATATAAGATGGAGCATCATAGCTACATAAATAAATTTGAAGGTGATCTATCACAACATGTCTCTGAGTGTACTGTATCTACCTACTGGCATACTTTTATTGTTCTACCTTTTACAGTTTCTAAGAAATGTACTTAAATGAACAGACGGATGGAGGGATCATGGAAGGGTAACACTACATTGTATATACCCCTTCCACATTCATGGGCGTGGCATAAAAATGAACAAGAATGCCACATAACTAAAGCACTAGTTAGTAGTCTTCCTGTATTGGGTTTTATTTGGATATTTATTATACTATAGGGAAACAGGACAGATAATGGGGAGGTTTGGGGTTTAACACTACTGTGGTTTTTGCTAGTGCCGGTAGGCCCGGTACTAAGTCTGGCTGTCCTGAGTTTTTATCATTGTTTAAGTGTGTCTGTTGTCTTGTTGGTGTTTTTCCTGTGTAGATATATAGATCCCTGGCAGATTGTGGCATGTGATTGTAATTTTCAGCAATCGTACATGTGTGTTTCCTATTATCCTCTGTGTTACAACTGTATGTATACAAATGTAGCTACATTGTACTTTCAAGTAATTCTAGTGAGCAGGTCAAAGTGACCTAATTCTTATCAGGAACATTGTAACTATCAAAGATACATTGACACACAAAAGAATATTTCAATACCTGCTGTTGTATCTAATTTTTAACCCGAGTCACTCATGCATGAAATGAAGGTCAAAGTGACTCAATTCTTACCAGGAACCTCATAACTACCAAAGACACATTGACTGACAAAATATTATTTCTTATTTTCTATACCTGCACATGTTCTTGTATCTTAGATATGGAAATTAACACAAACGTTAACCAGAGTCACTCATGCATGAACTATAGGTAAAAGTGACCTAATTCTTATCAGAAACTTTTTGACTATCAAAGACACATCAACTGACAAAATGTTATTTCTAAACCCGCTATTCCATGTCTTGTATCTCAGATATACATGTACAAGTAAACATAATCTGAAACAAGAGTCACTCATGCATGAAATGTAGGTCAAAGTGACCTTTTTTTTATCAGGTTATCAGGAACCTTTCGATGTTCACAGACGCATCCAATGACAAAATATTATTCCTGTACATGTACCTACTTTAGTACTGGTACATATGTACACATCAAAGATATAGAAACTAAATATTTTACTTGAAAACAAGTCACTCAGACAAACAGACACTAATTTACATGTACAATGTACTCACTACAATTATACCAAACTACAAGGATAATTAGATGTAATGGCTTCCGCTTCTTGTGCACGGCTTCTATTTGTGAATACTTATGAGTCCTGATAGATAAATTCAACTTACAGTTTAACCTGTTTAACTTGTACATTCATTTATAGAAATTTTCTGTACACAATAAAGCACATTACAAATCAGAATTCCTGTATTTTATTACTGATGTATTCTATACATGTACATTGTAGCAACAGAGTTAAAAAATGTAAAATATATTTCCTGCAAAATTTGATCTCTTCATGACGTTCAAGTGAACATTTCATTTAATATTGTTTGTCCGTACTGTACATCATATACATCATGAACATGTACATTTATATTCCACTAATAAAACACATCACTATATGACACTGAATAAGATACCGAGACGTTGGTTTGACCGTTTCCTTTTTTGAATCAGCTTTCAACTTTTACAAGATCGTATAACATTTTTGTTGATATAGTTTCTAGCTCCTCAGCAACTTATCCAGTCAGCTACTTGTAATTACTGCATTATTCCATCCTTTATTTTTACATATATCAAAGACTTCTCGGCAAATCCTTATTAATTAGTGATTAATACAATGCAGTTTATAATCCCAGTGCTCTTAATTATAATTCTATTTCAGGTAAATATAAATGCAAACATGTTCCTCATATTTCAGCTTCCTATAATTTATATATATGTGAATATACATGTATTGTCAATGTTGTACACATTAATAAGTAGGTTGACATATGCTTTTGTTGCCACTAAGTACTAGTGTACATTGTTCATCCTGATATTCCTAATAGTCTAAACACAATTGTTAAATCCGCATTTCACTGAAGTTGTCCTTACATGTAAGTCAAACAAATGCACGAAATTTCATACCATTTGTATATCTACTGATACATGCATGCCAACAACTGCAAAAAAACAATATTAATGAAACATTTGAAAATATGATACTGAATTTTTTTTTTACAATTCAAAAAAGTTCACCTGTTTACCTGTTAAGCCATATTCACTCTTTGCCAAGTGTGATCTGGTTAGATAGTATCATTCAGAAAAAAACAATGTATGCGACTCTTGAAAAAGGTATAATAACAGTATTGACTTTACATGTTTTATTAATACACTAATAATTACTTAATCAGGAGTGGCATCCATTTTCACTGATTTTACATTCAGATTCAAAATTAAGATTTTTATGGGGGTGTTGGTGTACATTCAACGAAGGATATTGAGTAAAGGACCGATCATTTAACATTTAACTTGAAAGAGGGGGTTCTGGTTTATTTCTGGACAGAAATTTTTTTTTCCTGCTTCGTGCAATTATTTACTTTTTAAATTGAATCAACAAAATATATTTTTGTAAATTATCATTTATTTTGGGGGAAGAAAGCCTCCTTCAGAATATTTTTTTCATCATTTTTGCTGCCGAAATATTTTTTCACATAAAATCAGCTTCAAAATATTTGTTTGGAAAATAAAACATAGCCCCCCTCCCCCTTCAAGTTAAATGGTCGGTCCCTAACTGAACACGAGACAATAACGCTTTTGTTAACTTCAGCTGAAATTAATTTTAACAAGAGCTGTCGCCGAATGGCAGCCAAAGATACCCCCCGCTCATTGAACCCTGAATCGATATGGTAAGTGCAAAATTAATTTGGTGTGGACACAATACAGGTGCGGACACAGTACAAGTGTGGACACAATGATATAATCTTCAAGAAAAAACTTTTCACAAGGGTTCCAATGAAAACACTCTGTCTAAATCAGACAAATATAAAATTCACCCTTTTCAGCCTATTTGACATTTTACACATCTACATATAGTGTTCATCCTTTGTCTATAGTTTCATCAAAATCCTTCAAGAGGATTAAGAGGAGTTGTGCGTAATAGTTAAACCATACATAGGGAATCAAGGAAAACTCAAAGTTAAATTATCTCCCCTTCCTGGTTTCTGACAATAATTATATGCCTTCATGCACATCTCAATATAGTGTTCTTACTTTGTGTAAAGTTTCATTAAATTCTTTCAAGTGGTTTAAGAGGAGTTGTGCTTACGAGGTAACCCATACATGGGGAATCAACAGAAAGTCGAAGTTCAATTATCTCCACTGTCTGGTTTTGAGCAATAATAATATTATTTCTTCATGCACATCTCCATATAGTGTCCTTCCTTTGTGTAAAGTTTCATCAAAATCCTTCAAGTGGTTTAAGAGGAGTTGCGCTTACGAGGTAACCCATAAAAAGGGAATCAACGAAAAGTCAAAGTCGGATTATCTCCCCTTCTTTGTTTCTGACAATAATTATATTCCTTCATGCACATCTCCTAATAGTGTTCTTACTTTGTGTGAAGTTTCATTAAATTCCTTCAAGTGGTTTAAGAGGAGTTGTGCTTACGAGGTAACCCATACATGGGGAATCAACGAATAGTCAAAGTCCAATTATCTCCCCTTACTGGTTTCGGACAATAATTATATTCCTTCATGCACATCTCCATATAGTGTCCTTCCTTTGTGTAAAGTTTCATCAAAATCCTTCAAGTGGTTTAAAAGGAGTTGCACTTACGAGAAGTGTGGACAGACGGACAGACGGACAGACGGACGGACAGACAGACAGGGTGATTCCTATATACCCCCCAAACTTTGTTTGCGGGGGGTATAATGAGGTGTATGGCCATTTCCGAAATTAATTCCTCATCAGCAGCACTAGAACCCAAATATTGTACAGTAAATAAATGGCAACTTAAATGGATTTACTTTAAAAAAGTACTATACATGCTATACAAGAGAAAAGGATATTTCTGATGTCATGTACATGTAAATTTTTTATCGTTTGCGAGTTATGGCGATAACAATATTTCAAATAGCCGCCATTTTGAAAATGGCGGACGAAAAATTTTTTTGACCCCTTTTTGTAATCAGGGCCATCAAAGCTACCTGGAAACAAAATTTCATCAAAATCCGACAACTTTGATAAATTTGCATAATTAGGGGTCAAAAACGCGTAACCGGGGTCGCGACCCAAAAAATTTATTTTGCATGACAAGTCATCCTGAGGATGAATGAAATATTATCCCCACCTCAGATTTTTTATATCGGTTACGGTTCCTAAGTATATCTGCTTACAAGAAAAACCATGGTCGGGGAGATAACTCTGTTATTAAAACAGATTTTGCTCGTTGGGTGATTTCGAAAGAGATTTTCCAACTTCCAATTACTACGTGAAGTTTCGTAATGATCCGTCAAAAGGTTTTTCGTACAGAGGCCTTACGGAAGAAAAAGAATAATAATAATAATAATTAAAAAGGCAATTGTTCAGAGAACAATTGCAAGGTCTTTCACTAGTTTTCAGCTTGATTACATGTTTGAGTTTGATTTTGTTGTCTATTTCAGTTCAAAATGTGGTGTAAACAAAAGTTCTGATCTTTATTAGTCTTTTGCTCAACGGTTGCTAAGGACTTTTTCGAAAAATTAGCTTGTTCCTAAGGACATGAAAGTCACTTCCGGTTAGCAATGTCATTTATTTCCTCTTTACAACAT
Source organism: Modiolus philippinarum (assembly GCA_002080025.1). Classification (NCBI taxonomy): domain Eukaryota; kingdom Metazoa; phylum Mollusca; class Bivalvia; order Mytilida; family Modiolidae; genus Modiolus; species Modiolus philippinarum. Next base: position 949 of record MJUU01056752.1, on the reverse strand, counting down.
TACAAAACTTTTTGCCTATGGTTGCTAAGGACTTTTATGGCAAATAACGTTGTTGCTAAGGACCATGACCTTTGACCTTGACCCCATTTTGTCGGCTATATTGAGCTGACCATTTTACCTTCGTATAGTTTCTTTGTATCTTTAATAGTTTTTGAGATATAGGCAAAAAACTCTAAAATCGGACCTCGAAAAATGGTTTTTGGGCCATAGGTCGAAAATAAATGGTCTATTTATTTTGGACACAAGTGTTAAATGTAGACCTCAATGAGACAAACATTTTCTCAAATACATTTGATCATCTATCTCTTACAGTTTACGAATTAAAGCGATAACAAGGCCTAAGGTCATCGGTGACCTTGACCGTTGACCTTGACATTTTAGATGGCCATATATTACTTGTTAACAATGGTGAAGGTTTCAGGTCTTTAAGACTTATCGTTCGGTATTATCAAGCATTGACGGAAACTCAAAATCTTTCAAAGGGCAATAACTCATATAAAGAGTCGTCGAATCTCTTTGGACCAAATGTAACAAAGTTGCGTCTCATGACAATGAACATTTTTTTCATTACATGTCTTCAGCCATCTATTACGGTTTACGAGTTAAAGCGATAACAAGGCATTAGGTCATCCGTGACCTTGACCGCTGACCTTTGACCTTGACATTTTTAGATGGCCATACATGACTTATGAACAATAGTGAAGGTTTCAGGTCTCTACGACTTATCATTTGGGAGTATTTAGCCTTAACGGAAACTCAAAATCTTTCAAAAGGCAATAACTCATATAAAGAGTCATCAAATCTCTTCGGACCAAATGTAACAAAGTTGCGACTTTTGATAATGAACATTTTTCCCATTATATGTTTTCAGCCATCTATTACGGTTTACGAGTTGAAGTGTTAACAAGGCATAAGGTCATCGGTGACCTTGACCGGTGACCTTTGACCT
>MJUU01056750.1:0-18759 GCA_002080025.1 Modiolus philippinarum | reverse complement strand
TTTATTTTTTATTTCAAAAAGTGTAACAGATAGAGGTCAATTGTAAATTGCAAAAATGTTCAGCATATCAAGATCTACCCACCCTGAAATTTTGAAGAAAATCCCAAAACCCTTTTAAGAGTTATTGCCCTGTTTTCACCGAATTTTTTAAAATTTTCGTATTTTTCATCTTTTATTTCCAAAACTATAAAAGATGAAGGTTAAGTGTAAATTGATGAAATGTTTGCCATGCTATGGCGACTTCAAAACTGATGTTGAAAATTGTTCCTTGACGGCCATTTTCAAAATGGCCGCCAAAAAAGGCTGGAAAATTCATTATTGTCCGATTTCAATGAAATTTGGTTTCCAAATAGATATTGATGTTGCGACTTCAAATCTGGTGTTGAAAATTGTTCGTTGACCGCCGTTTTCAAAATGGCCACCAAAAAAGGTGGGAAAATTCAACATTGTCCGATTTCAATGACATTTGGTTTCAAAATAGATATTGATGTTGCGAGTTCAAAACTGATGTTGAAAATTGTTTGTTGACTGCCATTTACAAAATGACCTCTCGACTTTAAAACTGGTGTCAAAAGTCAGGTTCTTAGCAAGAAAGTTTTTTTGTCAAAAAAGCCCAACAAAGAAATATAGTAAAACATCATCAGACTCAAAAAACAGTTCAAGATATTGGAGGTGTTTGAGCTACAAAAGTTTGAGAAACTGAAGTTACAATGTTCCCTTGCTTGTGACAACTGAAAGCCAGGTGAGCGATACAGGCTCCTGGGAGCCTCTGGTTTGTACTGTGCTTTCTTTAATATTGCAGACATCATATGTATGTTTATTAAGTAAATATATAATGTTGTTTACTTCTTTGCAAAAACGGGCATTCACTATAAAGGTGCCCTAAAAGTGTAATTGATCGCGCTTTATGTTCCCTAAAGGGAGAAAATTACCCTGTCCTTTTCAAAAGCTGCAGGAAACACTACCAAACCTCCCCTTTTCCTGTCCCCTGTCCCTGTTATATAATAAACATGTGAATAAAACCTAATGCAGGAAGACTACTAACTCAATGACCACAGTCATAAAAAAGGAAAGAAAGTGACAAAATGTAATTTAGGAAAAGATAGATCAAGGAGTGCTTGCCGCTTAACTGCCATATAGCTCAAGGAGCCTAGTCTGCTGGTAAGAGATCTAAAACACTGTTGTAATACGGAAGCCTGCTCTTGCCCTGAGCACAGACAAATTGAAAAATTCCCATAAATGACCAAGAAGAAAACTTTTAAAAAATGCACCAAACATGCTAGGGACTATTAAGAACGTAAACGTAAAACAGGCTGAAGAAAACTGTAATCTGGCCTGAATGTGTTGAACAACGTCAATGTTATGCTTAAAGGGATTTCTCCCAGCTGTCAAGCGCAAAGAAGATTGGCCTTCAATGTGCTTGAAGGTAAGGATTAATCAATATATTTTCAAGTTTATAATTGATTGCGATCAATGAAAAAGTAATCAACTTTACATGGAGTAAATTATTTGTTCTGATTTTTCACTGGTCTGTCGGACTTTTTGAATGGTATTATGCACTGGTCTGTAGTTGAAACTCCTAGGTCCTGAACCAGGGACCAGTGGATTTTTTACCCCCTGGTGGATTACATAAAAAAATAAATAAATACATATAGAACAGGCCGGTGTGTCTGCACACCTTAGACTAATTCATTATATTTAAATAGTTTTAAAGTGGACAACTTAGATGTAAATATTTGCTTTAAAATACTTGAGTATAAAACTTTTGAAAAATTCAGTTAAGCTGAAGAAAATTGGTCTGTACTATGTGATATGGGGTCCTGAACAGGGCTTGACCAAATTTTGCGTAAACATTGTATTAGCTGGTGTGTTCATGCATGATCTAGAAAACCAAACATACTAATGTTAAAAAGAACTATTTTACAAAACGAACAATGTGATAAAGCAAACTTATTACTATTTTGTTGATTAAATGACACAAATTTGTGTATTGAAATTACAAAATACTTGAAAAAGGGGGGGGAGTTCAGAACAAAATTAGGGTTAAACAGATTGCTGTTTTTAGCCTTTTGGAGTAAATTATGTACTAGTATTTCCGCCAAATTTTGTAATTTTTTTCCTTTCTTCAAATTTAAAAGTTTAAAGTTGTAAACTTGTTGACACAACATTTTATGTTTGCTAAAAAGTGGCTTTAACGTCTGAAGGTTGGTGGTGTGCAGAAACACCGGATGCACGGACATCCATTCTCACACTGTAATTAGTTGACACACAGAGCAAATGAGGCATGTAATGACAGGGGCAATAATTGACATGTTCTGTTGAAGACATTCATTGTGTTGACCGGATAAAGTGAAGAATATGAATATAATTCAGGTGCCTGTACAGTGCCAAACAAAATAAAACTAAACAGAACGAAATGAAATTGATCTAAACAAAACAAAATCGATCGAAACCAAGTGAAATGGAACAAATTCATAAGAAAATGAATGCAACAAACAGAAACTGGACAAAATAAACGGAACTCGGTTAAATAATCGTTTTTAGCTCACCTGAACCGAAGGGTCAGGTGAGCTATTGGCGTATTGCCATCACTTGGCATTCATCCTCCGTCTGTCTGTCCGTCGTTAACTTTTTCAAAAATCTTCTCCTCTGAAACAGCTCAACCAATTTTAACCAAACTGACCCGAAAACGTATTTTATTGAACCTTGCATTATCAAAAGTTTAAAACTAGGGAGTATCTCCCTCGTGCATGGCTCTGTCCTTAAATGAACTTTGGCTTTTCTGTTTAATCCTTTTGGTTATTTGTTCTCTATCAGCTTTGACACTTTCTAGGTGATTGGACTTCCAAATGTTTTGGTTTTATCTGCACTGATGAGACATTAGTTGTCGAAATGCGCATAAGCAGAAAATAAATTAACAGTAACTTCGATATTTTGGTTATTCATAATCAGGGTATCCTGTTTCAAAATTGTATCTGATGAGTCCAAATACCTAACAACATGGCTGCCATTACTACTCAAAAATTGTTACAGATATGAAAAATCTGATGGGGTTAAAGTGACCAGCATGACAAGATCTACCTAACCTGTGATTTTGAAGAAAATCTGAGTATCCATTTTGGAGTAATTGCCCTTTTTCCGAAAAATTTTCAAAATTTTAATATTTTATATTTTTTTTTATAAAAATAAAAAATAAAGTAACAGATAGAGGTCAACTTTAAATTGCAAAAACCTGGAAATTTTTTAGAAAATCTGAATACAGATATAGGAGTTATTGCCCTTTATTGGTCAAATTTTCGTAATTTTATACACTTTTCCTTGTATTTCAAAAAACGATTTCAAAAAGAGGTTAAGATTTAAATGCAAAAATGTTTAGTACATGTATGTCAGGGACTACATTTTTATCCGAGTTGCAACGAAGTCGAACTTATAAATTGATGAATGTTGTCTGGGAGTCCGGGTGTCAGGGTGTAAACTTTTAGTTTCTGTATGATATCTTGAGAACCACATGTCATATGTTAATGAAACTTTGCACAGACATGACTTATAATTAGAGGAGGAACCCTATTCATTTTGAGGTTTGTGTGACAAAAGTCAAGGTCACAGTCTGCTAAAAATAGAACAAAATCAAATATTTCATTAAAATCAGGAAATAAAGCCTAAAATCACATGTTTGGTATTATTTGATTACAAAAATAGCTAAAAAAGACTCATTGTTTATACAAAAGTACTCTATATTACTAGAACATGTTGTATTCATTTAATAGTATACACCTATTTACTGGCTATGAGAACAATAGCAAGTTCATGGTTTCCCGAGGCACAACTATTTCCTGACATGAAGCGGAGGAAAATAGTTGGTGTCGAGGGAAACCATAAACTTGCTATTGTTCGATTAGCCAGTAAATAAGTGTTTTCTTAAACCAAAAGCAAACATCAAAGGTATCGATGTGACGTCATCGATACATAATTCATCGTCCTACTTAATGACTGGTAAACAGTTCACCATCCTATTTAATGACCAGTAAATAGTTCATCACCAGTAAATAGTCCTTGAAACTATTGACCGGCAAATAGTTTGTTTTTGACAAAAGTGAAAAATAGTAAATTTATCAAATATACAATTTATATAGAGAATACATACTGAGGTATAATGATATACAGTTATTGACTGGTTCGAGGACAATAGCTGTATTTTGTTAGATCCGAAGACTGAACTGTTGCATGAGGCTGATAGGCCGAGGGCAACAGTTTGGTTTGAGGGTCTAACAAAATAGCTGTTGTCAGAGAAGCCAGTCTATAACTGTTTTGTTATACCTCCATGGGAACAGCTGACGTCATTCGTAATCATGTGACGTCGTTAGCCAATGGAATGAAGGATGGCGTTCAACAGTTCATCAGCGGGCAACAGTTCAAAAACTGTTGACCGACAACAGTCTTTTCCGACACGAATTGATAAAAAAACAGACCAAATGTTAATTATTTTGTGTAATATGGCTATATAGAAAAAGTATATAAAGAGGTATAGCAATTCTAACTATGTACACCAACACACTTTTTTGCATGTCATTAACTCAAATTAAGATATAATGAAAAATCAAAATTAAAAAAAGAGAGGTAATTAATTTAATTTGAAGAAGTATTCAATATTTCTAAAAGTCTTCTGCAATGTCCAGTTAAAATAAAATCCTAGATGAAAATGAAATACATTTGTGTATTCTGTTTTTTGTAAATTTCCTGAATCTCAAAGATTAATTATTTATTTTAGCAATATGAATTGCCTAGATTATAAGGGGAACCCCTGTCCATTTTTTTTTGAATGGTGGTTTGAAATGGGTTGTAATGGATGGTGGGGTTTTCAGTTGCCATGGACACAGTGCCCAATCGAGAATAGCAATGGTTGTTTGGTATCTGTTTCCTGTTATCACAAAGATTTCAAAAGCGCCTTTACCAAATATTTTGATTAATAATAATCATATTGGTTAATTGAAGGTCGAATATAGAGTAAAATTAGATCATTTTTATATTCTGAAGTGAAGGCATAGCCTCAGACTAAAAGTGAAAGTGTGCATGTTTGGTATTTGTTTACTGATTACATTGTACCAAACACTTTCATTTTGAATTCTCTGTAATTACATTGTTTGCAAGCAAATAAATGAAATAAATGAAATTATTTTACTGAATGAACATTAATATGTGTTAAATTCTGAATGCAAAATATTTTTATGCATATTTTTAATATCTTAAAAATAGGAAGTAGTTACCAAACAGCTGTTGCCATACTCGATTGGACAGTGATGGAAACCAAACCAGAACATTGAATCTTTGAAAAATGTATTCTGCTACTTATTTTTCTTCACACTTTCAGAAATATATGTATAAACTAGATTAAAAGGGGAATCCCTGCCATTTTTTTCTGAAAGGGTGACTTGGAATGTTTTGATTTCAGCAAATGTATTACCTTGGATAATAATGGGAACTCCTGCCCAAATTTTTCTTGAATGGTGGTCTGAAATGAGTTGTAAAGGATGATGGAGCTCTCAGTTACCATGGAAACCAAACCAGAATACTGAATCTTTGAAAAATTATTCTGCGACATAATTTTCTTCACAATTTTAGAAATATGTATAAACTAGAATTATAAGGGGGATGTCAATTTTGTTTCTAAAGGGGGACTAGGAATGATTTGATTTCAGCATATATGTGTTACCTGGATTATAAGGGGAACCCCTGCCCAAATTTATTTTTGAGTGGTGGTCTGAAGTGGCTTGTAATGGATAGTGTAGCTCTCAGTTACCATGGAAACCAAACCAGAATACTGAATTTTGAAAAAAAGTATTCTGCTTCATGTTTTTCTTCACAATTTCAGGAATATGTATCAACTAGATTATAAAGGTAACCCCTGTCAATTTTTAGCTCACCTGGCTATGCCAGGGTGAGCTATTACCATCACTTGGCGTCCGTTGTCTGTCCGTCCGTCCATCGTCCGTGGTCTGTCCGTCGTTAGCTCACTTTCAAAAATCTTCTCCTCTGAAACCACTGGGTCGAATGGAACCAAACTTTAACTGAATCATCACTAGGGTATCTAGTTTCAAATTTGTTATTTTATATGTCTTAGGTCAAACAACATGGCTGCCATTAGTAAAAATAGAACATAGGGGTAAATTACAGTTTTTGGCAAATAACTCAAAAACCTTTACAGATATCAAAAATCTGGAGGAGTGAAAATGATCAGCATGAGAAGATCTACCCATGGTGAAATTTTGAAGAAAATCTGATGACCTGTCTAAGAGTTATTGCCCTTTTTCCGTAAAATTTTCAAAATTTTGATGATTTTATTTTTTATTAAAAAAACTATAACAGATAGAGGTTAAGTTTATATTGAAAAAATGTTCAGCATGTTAAGATCTACCCACATGGATATTTTGAAGAAAATCCAAGTACCTATATATGAGTTGTGGTCCTTTATTGGTCAAATTTTTCGTGATTTTTTATTTTTGTCCTATATTTCAAAAACACTATGAGATCGAGGTCAAGTTTAAATTGCAAAAATATTCAGCATGTTAAGGACAATATTTTATTGAACACATTCAAGTTTTCCGACCACTTCCAAGATGGCCGCCAGCGGGGAACTTAGTTTACCATTTGACCTAATGGGAAAATTCATACAAAGAACTTCTTCTTGAGAACCACTGAATGGATTTGAAACAAACTGGGCATGAATGATGCTTATTAGGTGCTGACCAAGTGTTGTAATTTTGGTGCCGATCCATCATCCAACATGGCCGCCAACGGGGATCTTAATTTTAACATTGGACCCTATGGGAAAATGCATACAAAAACTTCTTCTTTAGAACCACTGAATGGATTTGAACCAAACTTTCCATGAATGATGTTTATGAGGTGCTGACCAAGTGTTATTACTTTGTTGCCAATCTGTCATCTTACATGACCGACAGCATTGGACCCTATGGGAAATGCACACAAAGATCTTCTAGAGAACTGCTGAATGGATTTAAATCAAACATGGCATGAATGATGCCTGTCAGATGCTGACCAAGTGTCACCAGCTGTGAACTTAATTTAACAAAAGATCTTCTTCTAGAGAACTGCTTAATAGATTTAATCCAAACTTTGTTTACGAGAAGCTGACCAAGTGTTGTTACTTCAGTTCTGATCCATCATACAACATGGCTTCCAGCAATGAATTGGACCCTAAGGGGAAATGCATACAAAGATATCATGGAAAACCATTGAATGGATTCAGTTTAAACATTGCATAAATGAAACTTGTGAGATTTTGACCAAGCTTGTTACTTTGGTGCTGATCCATCTTCCGACATGGCCACCAGTAGCATAACTTAGTTTATTGGACCCAGTGGGAAATGCATAAAAAGATCTTCTCCTCTGGAATTTTGATATGAAAGTCCTTATGTGACCCTTTTCAAAGTTTTATGTTAAATAGCTGCCAGCAGGGAACGTAGATTAACATAGGCCCCTTAAGTTTGGAAACTGCATTCAAAAATCTTCTCTGAAATTGCTTGAACAATTTTAATTAAATTTTATAAAACGTTTCTGATTTTTATGTACATACACCACCAAAGATAGACCATCAATTGGGAATTATAGTGCTGCAGGACCCAGGTGAGCGATACAGGCTCTTGAGAGCCTCTTGTTTTTCTTTTTTGAAAGGGGAACTTTGAATGTTTTGATTTCATCAATATGTATTACCTGGATTTTAAGGGGAACCCTTGCCCAATTTTTTTTAATGGTAGTCTGAAATGAGATATAATGGACAGTGGAGCTTTTGGTTATCACGGAAACCAAATTAGAAAACTGAAATTTAAAAAAAAAAGGTATTCTGCTACATACTTTTACGATTTCAGCAATGTTCAAAAACTAGATTGTAAGGGGAACCCCTGCTCAAAGTTTTTTTGAAAGTGGTTTGGGAGTGTTTGACTTGAGCTATCACCTAGATTATAAGTGCCCAAATTTTTAGCCAAGTTGCGACAAAGTCAAACATTCTGCGAAAATTCCATTATAAGTATCTGATTCTTATGCTTGTATACAACTATTTGTATATCGGATGATTTACTGATGAAAATAACAAATATTCACAACTCATCTTTTGCACTTTTGGTGGATTTTCTGATTTTATCTTTATTAATGGAAGTTGTCTCACATGCCTACACCTCATCGAGGATTGCTACCAACAGGGAACTTTGTTTAACATTGGACCCTATGGGAAAACAAATTCAAATCCACTGAAACTACTTGGCCAATTTGAACCGTACTTTGTGACAACTGTCCATAGTTGGTCCCAATTGAAGAATGTGTCTGGTAAGTCTGCATCTATTCCAAGATAGCTACCAGTGGGGGACATAGTTTAACATTGGACCTTATGGGGAAAACACATTCAAAGACCTTAATTCTTCTCTGAAACTACTTGGCCAGATGAAATCAATCTTGGTCACAATAGGCCTTTTGTGGACTTCATTAAAAAATATGTCTGACAAGTCTGCGCCTCATCCAAAATGGCCGCAAACGGGGAAAATTGTTTGACATTGGACCCTATCGGGAAAACACGTTGAAAGATCTTATCCTTTGAAAATTCTTGAAAATGAGACAATTTAACATTAAGGTAATTTAGGCTGCAGTTTATGTCAGCCATGGACCAGGTGAGCTATACAGGCTCTTGAGAGCCTCTAGTGTGAAGTACATCCTACCTTTTTCATTTTTATGTTGTCTTTTTATCACAATATATTTTGGTGTGTGACAAAGGGGTATCCATGCAATGACATACAAAAAATTAAGCGTCATTTCAACAAAAATTAGAATTATTAAATTAGAATTCTTGTATGTTGAATTATTATTGATTAGCAGGAAACATATATATGCATGCACACTGCAAAGATGACTATTTGTAACAAAAAATGTGAAATGAATACTTTTAATTTTACAGATTTTAGAGGTTCACTGGGCCAAAAATGGCTCTTTTGTAGTACAGGCGACACAAGTTTCCCATGGAACACCCATCAATTAAAAAAAAACAAACTTTAACCTTGCTTCAAGTAGTTAGTTGTTAGGGTGTTTCATTGGCGGATCCAGAGGGGGAGTTCTGGGGTTTGGAACCCCCCCTTTTTAGCTCACCTGGCCTAAAAGGCCATGTGAGCTTTTGCCATCACTTTGCGTCCGTCGTCCGTCAACAATTTCAAAAATCTTCTCCTCTGAAACTGCCAATTGTAACCAAACTTGACCTGAAGCATCACCAGGGTATCCAGTTTAAAAATTGTGTTCGATTAGTCCGAAGACCAAACAACATGGCTGCTGTTACTAAAAATAGAACATAGGGGTAAATTGCTGTTTTTTGCAAATAACTCAAAAACCATTACAGATATAAAAAATCTGACAGGGGCAAAAGTGATCAGATCTACCTGCCCTGCAATTTCGAAGAAAATCCGAAAACCCGTCTTGGAGTTATTGCCCTTTTTCTGTAAAATTTGCAAAATTTTATTTTTATTAATTTTTTATCAGAGAAACTATAAGAGATACAAGTCAACTTTAACTGCAAAAATGTTCAGCATGTCAAGATCTACCCACCCTGAAATTTTGAAGATAATCCAAAAACCCTTGTAGGAGTTATTGTCCTTTTTTCACAGAGTTTTCAAAATTTTCATATTTTTCATCTTTTATTTCCAAAACTATAGAAGATGAAGGTTAAGTTTAAATTTATAAAATGTTTGCAATGCTGTGGCGACTTCAAAACTGATGTTGAAAATTATTGGTTGATCGCCATTTTTAAAATGGCCGCCAAAAAAAGGCGGGAAAATTCAACATTTTCCGATTTATATGAATTTTCCAAATAGATATTGATGTTGCGACTTCAAAACCAATGTTGAAAATTGTTTGTTGACCACCATTTTCAAAATGGCCACCAAAAAAAGGTGGGAAATTCAACATTGTCCAATTTCAATGACATTTGGTTTCCAAATTGGTCTTGATGTCGCAACTTGAAAACTGATGTTAAAAATTGTTCTTTGACCGCCATTTTTAAAATGGCCGCCAAAAAAGGCGGGAAAATTCTACATTGTCCGATTTCAATGAAATTTGATTTTCAAGTAGATATTGATGTTGCCACTTCAAAACCGATGTTGAAAATTGTTTGTTGACTGCCATTTACAAAATGACATTTCGACTCAAAAATGGTGTCGAAAGTGGTTCTTAGCAAGAATGTTTTTTGTCAAAAAAAAAAAACAAAAACAAAAAACAACAAAGAAATAAAGTAAAACATGATCAGACCTTAAAAACAGTTCAAAATATTGGAGGTGTTTGAGCTATGAAAGTTTGAGAAACTGAAGATCAACTGTATAACTTACAATGGCCAGGTGAGCGATACAGGCTCCTGGGAGCCTCTGGTCATAATGGCCGCCAAAAAAGGTGGGAAAATTCAGCATTGTCCGATTTCAATGAAATTTGGTTTCCAAAAAGGTATTGATGTAACGACTTCAAAACTGATGTTAAAAATTGTTCGTTGACACGAAATGGCTGCCAAATCAACATTGTCTGATCTCAATGAAATTTGGTTTCCAAGTGGATATTGATGTCACTACTGCAAAACCGGTGTTGAAAATTGTTTGTTGGCTGCCATTTTCAAAATGGCCGCCAAAAAGGCGGGAAAATTCAACATTGTCCGATTTCAATGAAATTTGATTTCCAAGTAGATATTGATGTTGTAACTTTAAGATATGGTGTTAAAAATTGTTGTTGACTGCCATTTACCAAATGATGTCTCGACTTCAAAACTGGTGTCTAGAGTGGTCCTTAGCAAGACAATTTTTGTCAAAATACAAAATAGCCCAACAAAGAAATAAGGTAAAACATGATCAGACTTAAAATAGAGTCCAAGTTAATAGTGGTGTTTGCTCTACCAAAGTTTGAGAGACTGAAGTTCAACTGTATAATTTACAATGTTAGCTTGATTGTGGCAACTGAAAGCCAGGTGAGCGATATAGGCTCCAGGGAGCCTCTGGTTAAGGAAATTGATCTCCTTTGTGCCACTGGGCATTTACAAAGAAAGCACTACAATGTTCACTTAAATCATATTGTTGCTACAGTAATGAATATTTAAGAAATAATTCATGGGCGCCGGTGGTTTGTTGGAGATTTACATATGGGTGGCCATTATTTTCGTTAATATTTTACCCAGAGTGTAGCGTAGCGGAGCGAGGGGTGAAATAAACGAAAATAATGGACACCCATATGTAAATCGACTACAAACCACCGGCGAACATGAATTATTTCGATTCTAATATGACATTTAATGATCTGAGCGGACCTATAGTGCACACGGTAAAGACAGCCATTACTTCAGATTTACTGACGTTTTTGTGCACAAAACATATTGTGACGTCGTCAGTTTCAGCGTAAAGACTGTTGTGAAGTCGCTCATATGTTATTGGAGATTTTCATATGGCTAGTTGTCATGGTTTCCATTGTTCCCATATTAGAATTATGCTTATATCATTGATTTACAAGAAAAGATAAATAATTTTGTACATCTTTTGACTTGGAAAATATTGTTTATTCATGACAAAATGTTAGGAACTTTTTCTGTAGCGTATTGAATTAAAAGCAGGTTAAATCGCTACCTTTTAATTGCCAAAGAATATAAACTGACCTCTATTTAAAGGTCAATTCTGTTTATTGTATCTTATCACATTACTAGTTGTGATGGTTAATCATGTGTACAGATGAATTATATACATGTAATTCAATACACTTTAGAATAAATATTTTAGGTCAGAAACAAAGTTTACAGTTATTATAATTTCAGATTGGTAAATTCAAAATGCAGTGTTTTTGTTTTTCTTTACACATATCTTGATATCTAAATACACTTTTAATGATTAAATAAATTTATAAAAGTGCAGATATTTTTTTACAAAATTAGTGGACTAATAATTAATTCCAAAATACCATGCTTGAATGAATTTTAACTCTGTGAATGATCCAAATCCTTCATTAGATTTTCAGTATCAGGCTTGATGCATTTTTCTGCTGAAGTATTGTTTGAATTGCACTTCATAAACAATAAATGATAGAATAGTTTATATGGCATCTGTTAATATAAATTGTCAAACTATTGCCCCCAAAATCAATCTCCTTTTCAGTGCAGGCTGCACTTTGATTTTTTGGACAATCATGTCTTTTTTAGCTCACCTGACCCGAAGGGTCATGTGAGCTATTGCCATCACTTGGCGTCCATCGTCCGTCGTCCGTCCGTCTGTCCGTCCGTCGTCCGTCCGTCTGTCTGTCCGTCCGTCCGCCCGTCCGTCCGTCGTAAACTTTTTCAAAAATCTTCTCCTCTGAAACCAATGAACCAATTTTAACCAAACTTGGCCTGAATCATCACCAGGGTATCCTCTTTCAAAATTGTATCCGATGAGTCCATTAGGACCAAACAACATGGCTGTCGTTACTAAAAATAGCACATAGGTGTAAATTGCTGTTTTTGGCAAATAACTCAAAAACCGTTACTGATATCAAAAATCTGACAGGAGTAAAAGTGATCAGCATGGCAAGATCTACCCGCCCTGCAATTTTGAAGAAAATCTGATGACCAGTTTTGGAGTTATTGCCCTTTTTCTGGAAATTTTTCAAAATTTAAATATTTTTGTCTCGCCTGCGACGAAAGTCGCTGAAGGCGAGACATAGGTATAGCAATCCGGCGACGGCGACGGCGACGGCGGCGGCGTAAACTTTTTTCTAAAACCTTCATAACTTTTCAAGGGTAATATATACAAACATCATCTTTGGTCCACAGCACCACCAAGTGACGACCTTTCCAGCAGCATATATTTTGGATGACCTTGACCTTGTTTTCATGGTTCAATAAGCACATAAACATTGCGACATAGTTTCACATTCAAGTCCTTTTCTCAGGAACTATAACACCTAGACTTGTCATATTTGGTCTATAGTGAGATCTATATGGGTACACGGCAGTCTGACACCTGTCGTGTTGCCTTGACCTCAATTGCATGGTTCAGTGAACTTAGAAAATCTGCGACATAGTTTCACATTCAAGTCCTTTTCTCAGTAACTGTTACACCTAGACCCGTCATATTTTGTTTGTAGGGAGATCTATATGGGTACACGCCAGTCTGCTACCTGTCATGTTTCTTTGACCTCAATTTCATGGTTCAGTGACTTTGTTAAATTTTCACATTCATGTCTATTTCTCAGCAACTGTAGCCTCTAGACTCACAATATTTGTCCTATAGCAAGATTTATTTGGGTATATGCCAGTCTGACATTTGTCATGTGACCTTGACCTCAATTTCACGGTCTAGTGGCCACGTGAAGTTTTTCTGCTTAAGTTCATTTCTCAATAACTAGAAGTGGTAGGTTGATAATATTTGGTATGTAGGTTGGTCTTGGGTAGTACATGTCAGTCTGGCAGGTGACTTTTGTCCTTGACCTCAATTTCACGGTCTAGTGGCCACGTTAAGTTTTTCTGCTTAAGTCAATTTCTCAATTATTAGAAGTGGTAGGCTGATAATATTTGGTATGTAGGTTGGTCTTGGGTAGTACATGTCAATCTGGCAGGTGACTTTTGTCCTTGACCACGGTCTAGTGGCCACGTTAAGTTTTTCTGCTTAAGTCCATTTCATAATAACTAAAAGTGGTAGGTTGATAATATTTGGTATGTAGGTTGGTCTTGGGTAGTACATGTCAGTCTGGCAGGTGACTTTTGTCCTTGACCTCAATTTCACAGTCTAGTGAGCATGTACACTCTTCTGATTAGTTCACTTAGATTTCACATCAATTTAGAGTCCAGCAGGGACAGGCGAGACATCCTTTAGGGTCATCACTTGTTTATTTTTTATCAAAGAAACTATAGCAGATAGAGGTCAACTTTAGAATGCAAAAATGTTCAGCATATCAAGATCTACCCACCCTGAAATTTTGGAGAAAATCCCAAAAGCCTTATTGCCCTTTTTTCACAGAATTTTCAACATTTTCATATTTTTCGTTTTTTATTTCCAAAACTATAGAAGATGAAGGTTAAGTGTAAATTACTGAAATGTTTGCCATACTGTGGTGACTTCAAA
Source organism: Modiolus philippinarum (assembly GCA_002080025.1). Taxonomy (NCBI): domain Eukaryota; kingdom Metazoa; phylum Mollusca; class Bivalvia; order Mytilida; family Modiolidae; genus Modiolus; species Modiolus philippinarum. The sequence continues at coordinate 4,645 of MJUU01056750.1, read as the reverse complement.
AGTGGTGTTGAAAATCGATCGTTGACCGCCATTTTCAAAATGGCCGCCAAAAAAAAAGGGAGGAAAATTCAACATTGTTCAATTTCAATAAGATTTGGTTCCCAAATAGATATTGATGTTGCGACTTCAAAAACTGATGTAGAAAATTCTTCGTTGAACACAATTTTCAAAATGGCCGCCAAAAAGGCGGGAAAATTCAACATTGTCCAATTACAATGAAATTTGGTTTCCAAATAGATATTGATGTTGTGACTTCAAAACTGATGTTGAAAATTGTCATTGCCCGTCATTTACATCAAAATTCCGATGGAGCTGAATATTCTACATGTGGCAAAACTTCGTAGTCATCCAAAGAACTACTGCATATGTCTGCATGTATATAGTCCGTAATACGTGAAAATAATCGGATTGTGTGATTTCGCATGTTGATTGCATTGCTATTATTTATTATCAAGCGCATTTGGCCACTTATTGCGATTTTAAAGGCTTAAAAACTTCTTAAAAGGCGACCGCAAAGCGAGAGCCTTTTAAGAAGTTTTCAGTCTTTAAAATCGCTGTAACTGGCCAAATTGCGCTTGATAATTAATTTGTGCGAAAATTCGAACGAACAAATAGCGATGTTTGTATTTTGAATGCTACGAAACATTTACTACACTATTTTAAGAATACACACTACAACGACTCGTTATTGATTTTTTGTAACTATGAATGGGGACATGTTTGACCTAAATAAATAATTTAAATCATAATTATAGAACACCAATCCCTGAATCTATTAAGCACTAATTGATACTCAAAACAATAAATACGTAACTGACTTTGAAAATTTATAAACGTAATGTAATAAACTCAATGTTATAATACTAAGTTAATCGCGCTTCTGGGCACGTGTACTTATGTAAACTTCAGCTGGGTGAATACACATCTGACGTGTTTATCGTATGTTTCATTTTAAACCAATAAAAACATCTTATAAAGGTCAATGGGCGTGTTTTCCCAACAGATATAAAGACAGCCATTCATTTTCTATAAGCAACGAGTAAAAAAACGAGTAATTTGATTAACATGCATATTGTTTTTAGTTTAATAAAACAACACTGTATTCAACTCAAGAAAATGAAGAAATATAACTTAAATACTAAATGTATCCGATTTTGAAAGGAACTTGCGCACTATATTTTATTGGAAGCACGAAGATATCTTTTAGAGCTGTTAATAGGCTTGAAGCCTCATGCGGGGCACGTGATTTTTTCTTGCCATATCAATATCTCTCCAGCCATTTCATGGCTTCGAGATAAAAATGATGTTTTGACTTCAAAACTGGTGTCGAAAGTATTCCTTTGCAAGAATGTTTTTTGTAAAAAAATCCAAACAAAGAAATATAGTAAAACATGATCAGACTAAGATAATGGTGGTGTTCCAGCTACCAAAGTTTGAGTGACTGAAGTTCAACTGTATAACTAACAATGTAAGCTTGATTAGTGTATTGTGCTTCATAGTTCTCTTCACAATATAAGAAATATGTTTAAACTAGATTATAAAGGGGAACCCCTGCCATAATTTTTTAATGGAAAGGGGGACTTGGAATGTTTTAATTTCAGCAATATGCATTATCTGAATTATAAGGGGAACCCCTGCCCAAATTTTTTTTTGAATGATGGTCTGAAATGGGTTTTAATGGATAGTGGGGCTTTAAATTACCGTTGAAACTGCTGAATCTACTTGCCCAATTGGAACCATACTTGGTGACAACTGTCCATAGTCGGTACCTATCAAAGAATGTGTCTGATAAGTCTGCATGTATTCCAAGATGGCCGCCAGCGGGGACATAGTTTAACATTGGACCCTATGGGAAAAACACATTCAAAGACATTCTTCTCTGAAACTACTTGGTCAGTTGGAATCAAACTTGGTCACAATAGGCCATTAATGGTCTTCTTAAAAAATTATGTCTTACAAGTCTGCACCTCATCCAAAATGGCTGCAAGCGGGACCATTGTTTAACATTGGACCCTATGGGGAAAACACATTCAAAGATTTTCTCCTTTGAAACTTCTAGAGAATGAGACACTTTAACATTGGGTTAATTTGGGCTGCAGTTTATGCCAGTCATGGATCAGGTGAGCTATACAGGCTCTTGAGAGCCTCTAGTTTAATGAATATCCTGATGCTTATTAAGAAATACCCCCAAAAATTTTCGGGCCTCGCTCCGCTTGGCAAAATCTCCTTTCATTTCCAATTGGAACCCCCCTTTTCTAATTGTCTGGATCCGCGCCTGTGTATTTTATTGTGACTTCCCTATGGTGAGAGCTTTTTGGAAATAACATGCATAGTTGTAGACATTTTGACATTGACATTGCCCTCATGGCAGTTTAAAAAAAACCAAAAAAACTTGAACCCTGTCTATATAAGTTATTCTTGAAGTAATAGGGAAGTAATAGTCCTTTTTGGTATGCAGCTTTCTTATTTCGTATTTAAAGTATTATCACATTACAATTACGAAAATGTATAACTTTCAAATTTATTGTGCATTGCGGTTACTCTCATCCCCGGCGAGCTTTGTTGTCTTCTGATAACTCTTGTTCAATACTAGACCACTGTTACCAATATTAAGGTTATATTCACTAGATATTTACAGGTTGATAGCCCTCCTGGGCAAAAACACTCGGATACAATTGTAAGTTTCACTTTGTCTTAAATATCTTTAAATGATATCAATGAAAATGTTTTTTTTTCACTGACAGATCCTGATTTTCGTTCATAGCTTTCATTAGTGTAAAATGGGGGGTGGGGGTGGGGGNGGGGGGGGGGGGTAAATGGACTGTTTGTTCTCCACCTAGAGGGTCTGGGTATCAATCATGCCTTGCCACCATTTTCTTGGCAACATAACTTGGTGTCCGTCGTCCGTTGTCTGTTAACTTTTCACATTTTCATCTTATCCTCTGAAACCAGTTAAGCAAATTCAACCAAACTTTACAGAAATGATGTACTAAAGATCCTTTACAAAGATTGCTCATTTTGATCCAATCCGATAAAAAACATGGCCGCCAGCGCGGAACTAAGGTTAAACATTGGAGCCTATGGGAAAAATCACATTTTCGTCTTCCTATCTGAAACGGCTGCAGCAAATTCAACCAAACTCTACATTAATGATGTTCTAAAGGTCCTTTACAAAGATTGCTAATTTTTTTCCAATCCGATCAAATACATGACCGGCAGAACGGAACATAGTTTAACATTGGACCCTATGGGAAAATCACATTTTCCTCTTTTCCTTTGAAACTGCTGAGGCAAATTCAACTAAACTTTACAGGAACAATGTACTAAAATTTCTTTTCTAAGATTGCTCATTTCCTTCTGATCCGATAAAAAACATGGCCGACAGCATAGAACTTAGGTTTAAAATTGGAGCCTATGGGAAAAATCACATTTTCATCTTGCTCTCTGAAACGGCTGATCAGCAAATTCGACCAAACTTTACAGGAATGATGTACTAAAGGTCCTTTACTGAGAATGCTCATTTCGTTCCGATCAGACAAAAAATATGGGCACCAGCACGCAACATAGTTTAACATTGGACCCTATGGGAAAATCACCTTTTCATCTTCTCCTCTGAAACGGCTGAAGCAAATTCAACCAAACTTTACAGGAATGATGAACTAAAGGTCCTTAAGGGAGTACGATGTGTCAGAAATTTTGTAATTAGAATTAAAATTCTGACCTTTTGTTTTGAGGAGCACCACTAATGGAACAACTTGAGCAAAAAATTTTGAAAATCCATATGGGAATTTTTTAGATATAAGGCGTCAAAATTTTGGCGGGAAACAGATCTCTCTAGAGTTTTCCTTAAGTTGGCATAAGATTTTTATAGGCCTTTAAATATATGAAATTATAATTGGAAGTTGATTAAATTTTATACACAGTCTATTTTATGTATTTTAAAGTGACTTATGACCAAGAAAATGTGATCCATGCGCAAAACATTTTAGCACTGTTTGAATGGATAAAACCCGAGGATACAGAATTCTTCTGAAATCTGAGGCTCGTACTCCCTTAACAAAGATTGCTAATTTCGTTCCAATCTGAAAAAAAACATGGCCGCCAGCACGGAACATAATTTAACATCGGACACTATGGGAAAATCACGTTTTCATCTTCTTCTCTGAAACGGCTGAAGCAAATTCAACCAAACTTTACAGGAATGATGTACTAAAGGTCTTTTCCAAAGATTGCTCGTTATATTTCGATCGGATAAAAAACATGGTGGCCAGTACGGAACATAATTGTCCCCCGCCTTTCGCGAAAGCGGGGGACTATAGAATTCGCCTTTCCGTCATTCCGTCATTCAGTCATTCCGGATGATAACTTGAGTATCCCTTGCCCGATTGAAACAAAACTTATACAGATGGAAGGAATAGGGAAGGGCAAGAAGCCTATTGATTTTGGGGTCAGTAGGTCAAAGGTCAAGGTCACAATTTCTAAAAATAGAATTTATTGCACCAAAATTTGGTCCGTGTGGGAAATTTTTATTTTTTATCCGATTTCGATGGGATTTTTTCCATTAGATTCCTCTCAATGAATGCTTTCATTCATATGCCAACAGATTTCTGGTATCTCTTACCGTTTTCAAGATAATTGGGGTCAA